>CM031236.1:677697031-677807185 GCA_018340775.1 Taxus wallichiana var. yunnanensis
ATATTGAGACAAAAACTCTAACCACCTTCGTTGTCTTGCATTTAGATTAGGCTAAGTGAAAATATATTTCAGCCCTAGATGATCAGTTTTCAACTCAAAAGGTTTCCCAAGTAAATAGTGTCTCCAAACTTGAAGTGCATGAACAATGGCAGCAAGCTCTAAATCATGAGGGGCATAATTCAGCTCATGTAACTTAAGTTTTCTACTTTCATATGCTATGACATGATCATTTTGTAACAAAACACCTCCAAGGCCTTCCCCAGAAGCATCCGTTACAACAGTAGTCTCCAATTAGGGTCGTATAGCTAAAATAGGTCTTTGAAGTCAATTGACTTTTTAAACTTTTAAAAGTAGATTCACACTTATCATCCCAAGAAAATTTCTTATCCTTTTTCTATAATGAAGTTATCGGTGCAGCCACTTTAGAAAAATCTTTAACAAATTTTCTATAATAACCAGCAAGGCCCATGAAGCTTCTTACTTCATGTACATTCTTTGGTGCAGGCCACTCGGTTATTGCTACTATTTTAGAAGGATCTATAGCAATTCCTTCTTTACTAATGACATGACCCAAATAATGAACTTCGGTATCAAAGAAAGAACATTTGGATAACTTACCGAATAACCTTCTTTTCCTCAAAATTTCCAAGACTACTTTCAAATGCTCATTATGCTCCTTGAAAATTTTAGAATATATGAGAATATCATCTAAGAATACAAGCACAAACTTGTCCAAATATTCTTGAAATATATTATTCATTAAGTTCATAAAAGTTGCGGGTGCATTAGTTAATCAAAGGGTAAAACCATGAATTTATAATGTCGTACCTTGTCCGAGAAAGCTATTTTATGAATATCTTCTTCTTTAATCCTTAATTGATGATACCCAATCAAAGATCTATCTTGTAATAAACCGATGCTCAACACTTCGATCAAATAAATCATCAATTCTAGGAAGTGGGTATCTATTCTTTATTGTTGCCTTGTTCAACATCCGATAATCAATACACAATATAAGTGTCCCATCTTTCTTTTCACAAATATCACTGGCGCTCCCCAAGGTGAAACACTTGGTCTAATCAAACCTTTAGACAAAATTTCTTGCAATTGAGCCTTAAGCTCGACTAACTCTGTAGTAGTCATCCGATAAGGTGCTTTAGAAATAGGCTCTGTTCCTAGTTTGATTTCAATGGTGAAGTCAAATTCCCTTTTGGGTGGTAAACCTAGTAATTCCTCCGGAAATACGTCCTTGAAACTCTATAATAGTGGGTATCATTTCATGAAATCACCATCTTCTTCTAGATTTAGATATCTTTACTGCATATAAGGTACATCCTTTATTTTTAGCCTTTTTAAGTTGCATAGCCATGAATATTTCCTAACTAAAATTTCCGTTTTACACCCTGAATCTTTGTTTTTTTCTATAGATCATCTAAACATCTTATATATTTTTCAAAGTAGTCCACTTTTGCTTTATGATCAGCTAACCAATTAACACGATGACAATGTCATAGGATCCCAAGGTGCAACATAGAGATCAACTTCGTGGAAAAGTTAGGTAAGTCAAGGATTGCCCCAAAAGACACATACTAACCGTATGAACAAAGTTATTACCATACTTTGTACATGTCCAAGATTTATCCATTTTCCATCTTTTCTTTTAAGTTTAGAAGCGAGTTTACTAGAAATAAAACATTCAGTAGCTCCTGTATCAAAAAGAATAGTTACAGGTATGTCAAATAACTTACCAGTAACTTCTATAGGTGTCACTTGCCTTTCAGCTTGCTTGTCTGCTACTATAGCATGTATCTTATGCTGCTGATTATGATCATCCTTCTTCAAAGGGCATTGGTTGGCATAGTGATCTTTGCCACAATTATAGCAGCCTCCTACAGGTCCCTTTTTAGGCTCAAAATTACTTCCAGCCTTAAAATTATCACGTTGGCCTCCATAAGACTTCTTCCCATTATTATAATTCTTGGCAAAACTATCCCTTACATTTCCAGCAGGCTTATTCATTGTTGTTTTCTTATTATTATCCATGGAAAACTTATTTTTGTTGCCAAAATTTTTCCATGGTCCCTTCTTGGGTGCAAGAGAAGTTGAAGAAGGGTTTGAAATCTTCTTCCGCACTTCCTCTTTATGAGCAGAAATAGCCTTTAATTTCTGTTCCTACCTTATGGATTTTTCAACAACCCCTTCCATAGTGGTTGGGCTGTGAACATCAACCTCTCCTCCAATCACGGGATTCATTCCCATGATGAATTTCCATATTCTGAACTTCTCATCGGTTGATACTTGCGGAACGTACTTGAGGAGTTTCATAAACCGCTCCCAAGCTCGATTATAGCTTAGCTTCCCTTGAACTAAGTTTTGGAATTCTATCAATTTTTTATCATAGAAAAGTTGTGGTAGTCAACGTTGCCTAAAATAGCCTTTAAATTGATCCCAAGTAATGTTAGTTTCATCAATATTTAGCTCAACCTTACGGCTATCCCACCATGAAGATGCTTCATGGGAAAGCTAATATGCTCCCCAAATAGCTTTGGTTTCCTTTGAGAAGTTTCTTATTGCATTGAAATACTTCTCCATTTCACTAAGCCGCCTCTTAGCTCCATCTCCTAATGTGGTGCCATCAAATTTAGGTGGACTTATCCTTTTTATATCATTAGTGAGTTCCACTGCCAACCTAGCCTTTTGTTTTCTAGTTGGATAGGTACATTTCCATTGTTATTACCAACACCCATATCGGGGTTGTCCTCAGGAGGTGGTTGATTGTTGTTACCAGCTTCATCATCCTCCTCATTTCCCATCACTTACTTGTTCAAGTACATCCAAACGATCTCTTGTGTCTAGTAGGGCAGCAAGGATCTCATCAAGTTTTTGGGTTGTTTCCGCCCCTTCCTCAGGTGGAGCATTATTCGCAACGTTTCCCCTTATTCTAACCATTTTCTGTTACAAGAAAATTTAGGTTTTCATTAGATTATGAACACAATAGGTCCAAGAGTTGCAACCTTCAACTCTGATACCAAGATGTAACATCCTCAATTTAATACCTTAGAACAATATTTTTTTTAAAAATTTGGATTAATGTTCTCTTCTTCTAAATACATAATTTAGAACACACATATCATAACAATCATTCTTATAATAGATAACCATATGCAGTTGTAATGACTCGGTATACCACCGATCTATTCATTCCATGACTCGGTGAACTACCGATCTATTCATGCGTAACTTTGAGATTGAATTTTCAACTGAGCACTTTCATTCTCGTGGTTCTCTTCCCTATTCTAGGATTCTGAGTGCTCTATCCAAGGAACCTATCTGAACAATTGTTACCATTATTCATCGGCATCACGATCCTTAGACTAGGTGACATAGGACAACACAATCAGTAGCTTGCGATACTTTGGCCAAAGGTTTGAACATATCTTATTCATATTACTTATTCCTTTATGGCATACTCATCAATCCGAATATGTCCTTCACCCACTCTAATGTTATATAGAACATCTTATACTAACCTCTGTCAGTCCTCTTGCCCCAAGTTTTCACTTTGGATCGGGATAATATCATAATTCATGTTATAAGGATGCCTTTGAAGACTAGGGGTAAGCTGACATACTGGGTCAACCAATGTTAACCCCATGTGTCAAGGTACCCTGAGTCTCAAGGGGCTGCCTCATAACCTGTCTATGATCCTAACCAGTCCCGGAGGGAAATCTTGATCAAGTTTCAGGTGTAAATCTTAATGATCAATGCAGAAGGGTGTTGCCATATGTCATCTACATTATTGTATCCTCGAGAAGATCCTAATCTTCTCGAAGGTACAACCCTACAGTTGACATGTGTCAACATCCTACGGAACAGCCTCAGAAAGATGTACATACCTCCAAAAATTTACTTATGATGAGTTATATATTTGGATTACAGGCCCTCCTAATTGGGTAGCCTTCCCTAACCCTGAGTCCCACACTCCTTGAGTTACCTTCTGTAATTAGGTTCAGTTTCACAAAAGGGTTTTAATAGATTTAAAATTGTTTCAAGTTGCGGTTGGTACCTAACAACCTTGTATCCACAAATAGGGCAATAGCCCTTAAGTTTTTCCCCATTAGGAAAATAACTAATCCAGAAAGGGTATGTAACAACCTTAGAGACTGAAACATAACAGACTTAATACCATTAAGTCATGGTGATTTATAACCATCAATATATATTGCTTTTGAATTAGAACATTAAGAGAGTATTAGGATTTTCTTCCAGTTATAGCTACATTTTAGGGCATAGTTCACTCTCAACTTCCCTAATCATGCAATGGTCTGATTTCCAATTTAACCATAATCATATGATATAAGAATTACTAACCAGAAATATGTAGTATTCATCCACATAATTAAATAAAGCTTACTTAGGGAAATCCATCCGGACCCCATTGCATAGAATAATAAGAATGCACACTCATTCATACCAGGTAATAGGAAGATCATTCCAACAACTAAATAACACAAACCACATAAGTAATATGTCCCCATTTCATTTATCCCCAAACCTATACAATTACAACCTATGCACTTCAGCATATTTTAATACAATAGTCTTCAGCAAGGATTAACTTTCTTCTATAGTACAATTAGAAAAATCATGTCGAATTCTTCATAAAAACCAGATTAAATAGTCATTGCATCATATCAGATCTTCCTGCCTTTACCACTTTAAGATGACCATCTGCAAAAATTGCTAGCATGGGTCAGTTCAGTGAATTGAGCATGATAAGCACTAATCCTTAAAACAATTGCATTCCACCAATTGTTTTCATTAAACAATCCTGTTTAAATGACATCAATTTCATCAAATCCAAAATCATGATTCACACTAGTTTTCCTTTTTCCAATGACTTTATATCGTAACTCAAATCACAGACATAATTTCAACTTAGTCTATTTCAGATGATTTGTTTAATACAAGAAAAGAAGAAAGGACATTCTGTATCATATGTACCTAATCATAAGCAAAGCCGAGAACAGTGTCAATCATGTTTATTTCACTCCAATTAAAAGAATAAAACCTTTTTAAGGTGTGCTTCCAACAGGTTCGTATAAAAGCAATTTGAGCAAGAAGAGATTACTTGTCTCGTGCAAGATCACCCAGCAAACTACCATTAACTCTATTATACCAATTTTCAATCATTGATAAGTATGCAAAATTCTAACTACAGGGCTACCTTTATACAAGAGATAACAAACTGAGTTTAAATTCAAGACAATGGTACTGCCAGTAAATGAAAGGAGTCTTCTAAGTTAAGATCTCACCACTTACAATTTCTTCCCTCTTATTCTTAATAGTCTTGTCATCTCATAACCAGATAGTAGAGTTCCTTATAGGAATTCTAAAGAAGAGAACACTATAATTTCAAGAGAGAGTGAGTGTGAATACCTTCGTATTTCGAAATCCTATAATTTCTTTCCTTCATATTTTAATCAAGTTCAGAATTATACTAACATCCAAGTAGTAATGTACATTCTCTCATCCAATCAGGTAAGAAGAGGGCAAGTAAAACAATACTTACGTTTAACCAAAAGCTCAGATCAAATAGAGCCACCTTCGGATTTTCCAATAGATCACTACGATCTTACAACTATACATTAAACAAAAGCCAATAACATTTTCTTTACATAAAATGTTATAAATGATCTAATCTCAGACCACAATCCTGCTCTAAAGTAAACAGTCTACATTTCCTTCATTACTCAAACCATTTGGGTCTAAGAGTTAGGATAACCTTCCCATTACCTATTTATTACCAATGGATCAAAACTAAATTATTTCAACCGTTGCACTGTTAGGTTGTTATATCATTTCAAGATACCAAACCAAAAATGCATGTACAAGAGTTAATAATAGAATTCTAAATACAGATTCAGCAATGCCTCAAAATCCATCCTACTCATACCATAGTAGTTATCAACTCTTAAATGTACAAAATAAATAAATCATTCAGTTGCATATGGATCATTTCAACCCAAATTTCAACTACAAAAGGAAAAGCATTAGCTGAACGTAAATAAGCTTATCAACGTTGAAGTCGTTGTTTTTATTTCAAAGTAGAATTCCCGACATTGTGAAATGTGGCCCTAAGAAATAGATTCCATAGTCACCTCAGGGTAAAACACTGTCATATCTCAACCACACATTAAACATAATTTCCATTAAGGCAGATCCAAGATTAATCCGTGAATTTTCCAGGAGATACAGAGTTTATCCAAATACATTTTCTCTTCCTAATATCCATGTAAAATCACAAAAACAATAGTTTAACCAAATACTTCCTTGCTCACAAAACTCTGTATTCATAAGAACATTCATACCCTTTTAAAGTAAAAAGTACAGGCTTAGATTTCAAACAACCTTTCCAACTCACGTGACTAAAATAGTCAAGTTTCACTAATTAATCTAACATTCCAACCACAAATTCAATTACCTACTTTCCTAAACATGGACCAGTAATAGTTAGAGTCCATACGATGAAGCAAACAATCATTTAATCCAATCATATTCGAGCAGCAAATAATTACAGTGGTGTTTTCAAACACGTTATCACTATGCAAGCATTCTTTCATGGAGGTAGTTTCTAATCAAATACCTTCGACAGATAAAGAAAACTTACAACATTTCCAAATAGAAAGCAAAACTCCATAATGGATTCACAACGCATGGAAACAAGAATAACAAAACAGTTTCATCCAGGATCCAAATACAACCCAGAACCCCAAATCAACATAAAACCCAAATCATTGTTACCAGCCAAGTCAAAATATGCATATATCATCATAACAGAGTTGTTCTAATGAAAAATTTAAAGGAAAGCAAGATTTTTAATAGTTAGGGCCTATCATGCCTGATAGTGTCGCTAAAAATTTGAAGAAGACCTCTGAATGTGCTCGCACCTTCTCTTCTTCTTCCACGAAAGATTAAACAACAAAATATTGTTACCTCCATGCCTTATATACTTCCCTTGACAGAGAAGTAAGTTTGAAACTCTCAAAATTTCCATGCAACGAAGAGTAGATGGCTGGTTTGAAGAACCAGTGCTCATGCAGAGTGAAAAATGGAATGCATGAAAAACAAAACAACCAAGCAAAATTCCACTTGCATGCCTTCCCAAGCAATCCACGCTCGAGGCCCTATGCACATTAATTGCATTTATTTTTATTCTCCCACCTATTTTCCATTTCCACCGACTACCAAATTGGTGAATGCCAAAAAAAATAAACAAACATTCCCACTCTTAGAGATCCCAAGACTCTTTAGAAAATTTACCCTCCACTAAACCTGGCAGCACTCCCTTTCCTTCATCCTTATCCTTTCTTAAATGCCATGGAAACCACCGCCCATGACTCGCGACCCTCCTTAGGTCCCCCTTCATAGCATTAGTTTAGGATAGGTTAGTGACTTAGGTTAGATCATAGGTAGACTTTAGTCTTATTGCCATAGGATATAACATTAGTCACCCTCCATAGTGATAGGTTTAGTTAACCCTTAGGAGTATTAAGCTCATAGTTTTAGGACTAGGTTAGATTAACTAACCTTGCAACATTAGGTTATAGTTTAGGTTAAAACTAATAACCTTACTGATTCTAGTCTAGGTCCCCAAGATAGGACTAATCAGTAATAGAGTTCAAATAGGATAAAACATTCCTAGATCAGATTCCGTTTGGCATCAAGAAAATTAAGCTTTAGATATAAAACATACACATCTTACCTAGCTTACGGTCCAGGTCCTTCCCGATGCTATGATAACTAGAACCAGATTCTGATTACCATGATCAGCCAGAGTTAACCTCCGGAATTGAACATTCAAAGCTCAGTCAGACTTAGTAACTCTCGAAATATCAATACAATTTGTTCATCCTGAATAAAATTAAAACATCCCTTGGATCAATGCAACTGATCCAAGGTTGAGTCATAAGGGTGGATAAATCCACAATCTTCCATAAATCAGATTGTACTCAAATGCGAAGAATGAAAGAAACAAAAGAGTCCAAGCATATTCCGGTTCAGTCAAAGATCTTAAGAGCAGAAAATATATAATCCATATCAAGCATGACTTCCCAAAACCAAAGGAACATGTCCTTATACAGGAGAAATCATATATCAACACTTGAATGCTCAGGAGAAAGTAACAACAGGATTCAGGTGTTACAAAGAAAATATGTGATTTCATCAATCATCACATAATTTTTCACTTTGGTGTTCCTCATCGCCTCATCACTTGATAATGTAAACCAATTCAAAAATAAGACCTTGCGAAAATTTGTGACACCTTTGACATTCATCTAAGTTTCTTGTCACCTTATTACCCAAAACCAATGGCAAGATGAATCCACTAAAAAACCTTGAGAAAATTATCATGAAAGTGGTTAATGATAATCGGGAAGGACTAACATACACACATTCCTTTTTCCATGTGGGCATACCACACTAGTACTCGTACATCCACTTCGCTACACCTTTTTCTCTAGTCTACGATATAGAGGCTATTCTACCTCTCAAAGTAAAAATCCCCTCACTCCACATTTCTCTTCATGAAATTCTCAATGATGATGATAAACATGTCCATGAACAAACCTTTCACATTGGTGATCTCGTCCTGAAAGAAAATCAACATGTAACTAAAGTAGAAAAAAGTAAACGGGGAAAATTTGCTCCTAATTGGCTTGGACCATACATCGTGACCCATACTTATGGATTAGGTGCTTATCATTTATCTTCACTCGATGGTAAACCCAAACCTGAGCCCCTTAATGCCTTGCATCTTCGACCATTCTACTGTTGACTTTTAGTCCTACCTCACCTTTTGCCTCTTTCCATGCTCATCCCTTGAGTGCTATCCACTTCCTACGTCATCACCAATGATTAAATAAGAGTCATGTGTGTACCCATCACTTGTTATATTCTCTTGAATATGTGTACCACGGTCTTTGCACATAGCATGATTCTCATGAATACTTTTCATTTTCCTTTAGATGAGATCCCATGGTCATTGCAACCTACTTTCGAACAAGAATCCCATTCTTCACCTTGGTCTTTTCCATTACTTCAAGCCCTCACATGGGATCCAACTCCTTGAGTCAAACTTCAAATCAAAATATGACTCCCTCAAAAGGACATCTTCCTCTTTGGAATCACTGTTATAAATAGACTTCTCCTCGAAGGATAGTTATGTAAATCTCTTTAAAAAAAAGAAGAGAGAATCAAGCTTCCCACATCGATCAGCTTCATAAAGACCTCAAGGAGTTAATTTCCTCATCCCATATAGACTTCCCACATTGATCAGTCTATCTCAAATATCAGTCAACACAAAAAACCTTTTAGTCATGGACTTTCCCATTGTGACCTTGGATCTCTTGCCCAAAGAGCATGCTACCACATACCATATAAAAATGAACCACCTTTCACCCCTCTCACCATTCACACTCCCATTTCCTATCGCCTCAAGGGACCTCTTGGAAACCATGACATTTGGTGATCATGTGACTACTTTTCACCCTTAGAACAATCAATCATGTAATGTCTTTTAGGGTCTTACATCCATCACCTCCTCCAAGGTATGACCTACTCGGTATGATCCTAACCAATCAGGTAGCTTTCTTGCCCCCTCTTATCTTTTAGCCTTCTTTATTACGTATTGATTACCTTATACAGGACTTGGTCCTCAACACTTACCTTTGGGGTAATATTCTTCTTCTACCACAATCAAAATCACCTATACCAATTTGCCCACAACTCACCCATACCTAGTAGACCTAAACTCAAATCATGCCTACAAACCTACCATCTCATTCTCATATCTCCTCATATTCTTCCCTAGATTATGGGAGAACTCCATCACCCCTAAAGTCCTTTTCACCGGACTATATAGGTAGCACTCTCTAAGGGCATGGGGCCCTTGGAGGTTAGCTCGGCCACTCTCTACCCTAACTAATTCATCTTTCATTTTCCTAAATCACATTCTACCCTACTTCGTTTCCTTTTTATATCAAAAATTGGAAATTAAACCAAACAAATGACAAATTGCTTCACATTTTTATCATCATCAAAACATACATTTATTTCGATTACCATTTCTTTACCAACATCATGCATGTAACATTCCCATTTTAAGAATTTTAAAAACAAGGGAATTTAAAATAAATAAATAATGTTCCCTGATCTAAATTCATAATTTAGATCACACATTCTTTATCAACCATTCATATAACAGATAACCATATGCAGCTGTAATGACTCAGTGTACTACCGATCTATTCATTTCATGACTCGGTAAACTACTGATCTATTCATGTTAAACATCAAGTATTGAATACTTTTCTATATACTACGTATACTTGGTTGTTCTTACCCTGTTTAGGGTATTGAGTGATCTGTCTAAGGATCCTATCTGAATATTTGTTACCAATATTCATCGGCATCACGAGCCTTAGACTAGGTGACATAGGACAATGTAACCAATAGCTTGCGATACTTTGGCCAAAGATTTCTAACATACTGTTTGTATTACTATTCCTTGATGGCATACTCATCAATCTGAATACGTCCTTCACCCCACTCTATTGTTATCTAGAATGTCCTTTACTAACTTCTATCAGTCCACTTGCCCAAGGTTTAACCCTAGTTCAAGTTAACAACATATGTTATGATAGGGAGGCTCTCAAAACTTAGGGTAAGTTGGCATACTAGGTCGACCTAAGTCAACCCCATGTGCCAAGGTACCCCGAGTTTTAGAGGATACTCCATATCTTAACCATGCTACTATCCAGATCTAGAGATAAACTAAGATCAAGTCCAATGTGTGTAGATCTAGATGATCAATGTAGAAGGGTATTGCCACATGTCGACTGCATCGTTGTATCCTCGAGAAGATCCTAATCTTCTCAAGGTACAACCCTACAGTTGGCATGTGCCAACATCCTATAGAACAACCTCATCGAGATGTACATACCCAAGGAATTTATTAATTGTTTAATTAATTTGGATTATTTAAATAGATTTCAGCCACCTGCCTAATCCCTAATCCAACATTCCATAAGTTCTTTTCTAAATTGATTCATTTATCCCTTTAAGAACTTTGTTATATTCATTTCCACTTTTACTTTTTGAATACATAGTTAAACTATCAGTTAAGCATAACTGCACAGTGTTATAATATTTCATATGTAAAAAGTACATTAACTTTTTAGAAAGTTCGTGACCAGAAGATATCCAAAATAAATTAGACTTCATAACAAATGAAGTCTGATAAATTGAAGTCATGTTATCAAATCTATATGATTTATGAACAGTTATGAAAGATGAAGAGTCTTTCATTATATGTATAGTGTTAGGGTCTATTCTACCCTTAATCACTTTTTTTATAAAGTATGTTCATCCTACTTTGCATTACTATGATTTATAGTTTATATAAAAAAATCACATTCTACAACTTTACAAGTTGTATCATAAGTAGGGAGATTGAACTTAATCCCTTGATCCAATCTTGTTAAAATTTAACCATTTAACATATAAATAATATGAAGATTGACAACAAGATGGAACCCATCTTTTTCATACAAATGCAAAGTAATTTACACAACCAATACTGGTAATCTCCCACTTTTCAATTTATCTTTATAACCATTACATTTACAAAACTTATGCATTCAGGTAAACTACATAACAACTGTATTAATTATAAAAGAATACTACTTTTCTTTTCCAATACAGTCTCAAGAACAAATCAGAGTTCATCACAAGAAATAGACTTAAATCAGCCAATGTATCATGTAAGTTTTTCCTTCTTTATCACTTACGAAGTCCATCTGCAAAAATTGCTAACACGGGTCAGTTCAATGAACTGAGCATGATAAGCACTAAGCCTTAAAAAGAAGTGCATTCCAATAATTGTTCCATTAAAACAACTCTGCTTTAATGAGACAATTATTACATCAAATAATCAATATATCAAAAGCAACGAAAAAGAAGTACACTATAAACAATTAATTTTACTTCCATGAAAAGGAACAGAATATTATCTACCATTTCAACCCTACAAATAGAGTCTAATTGATCCCATCAATTATCCTTAGACAAACAACATATTATAACATCTCATTGTTCCCAATCTTCCATAAAAGAAATCAACATTTATCTTTGCTTCAAGCAAAAGAATAGTTTAGAGCATGGTTCATATTAAGATGACTCATCTATCTCCTAAACACAAGAAGAAGAAGAACCATTACAATTATGCTCAAGCACTACACATCCACGAATAAAAAAAATTCAAAACGTGAGTTTACTATTTCTTTCAAAAGAGAATTACCTTATTTAAGATATTCATCCATTGAAATTTCATTTAATCCAAGAAAGAATAGAGTGCAAGAGATAACTCACTCATCTCAAACCAACAAGTAAAGTCCTATTAAACAATAGTCTGCCAACAAACTGACATTTACAGTTCAATAAAAACCAAATAAAATAACCTCTTCCAACATCATTCCTACAAATGATTGTGCAAAGGAAGACCAAGCAACTCATACTGGTATCCCAAGGTCAGGTTTCATTTTTGCATTACAAAAAGAATAACCAGTTCTTGATTCAACAAATTATAATACAAAACTAAAGAACAAATTCAAGTAATCCCTCCATAACAGTATACAGTACTAAATTACTAAGTTCTTCTCATAAAAGAAACTCAGAGTCTATTCTAAGAGGTCTGAGATACAAGTTTCCTCGAACTGAGAGAAAGGACTACTCCCATTTAAATACCATCAACATGTCAGGAAAGAAGAAATAGTTCTTAAACTGAATTAACAATTTTATTCATCAAATGAGAACGTTTTTCCTTCGATATCTTGGAGGGTTTTCCCCACAAACCCAATTATTCTCCCAATTTTACCTTGAGCAAAAACTCGACAAAAGAGTTGTAAATTTTTAAACATTTATAAAAATAGAACACAACTCCCAAGTTCTAGAATAGAGTCGGTACAAGTCCTAACAAAGTTCAGAACTATACAATACATAGGTACAAATGCAAAGAAAAACAACTTCCATTAACAGTCTGAAATTCCTCTACATAAAACACAGGTACAGAGCCATAAATGGCGTCATCAAAGCCCTGATTATTTCCAATAATATAAACACGGGTTCAACACAACAAGTGACTCCTACATGAGTTCAAATCAAACGCGAAGTCCAAAGACTAACTCAACGGAACTAAGGTTTCCCACAAAGTTCAGAGTCCACATAAATAACAAAATGCGAGTGCCGTGTACATTACAACCTTGTATTAACAGTGAAAATGATCACTAGAGAAAGACACAGGCTCTAAGCCATTTACGGACTTCAACAATAGTCCAGGTCATTTACAAGTATAAAAATC
Organism: Taxus wallichiana var. yunnanensis; assembly: GCA_018340775.1. NCBI lineage: Eukaryota > Viridiplantae > Streptophyta > Pinopsida > Cupressales > Taxaceae > Taxus > Taxus wallichiana. The sequence continues at coordinate 677,710,452 of CM031236.1, forward strand.
ACGATCCTTAAGAACAAAAGTTCTCTAACAACAGTTCAAGAAATGTGAGTAATAAATTACGTGCTCAGAATCAAATACAAACTTCTAACAATAGTTCGGAGCTACCTAGGTCTCCAAACTCCAGTTCAGAACAACAAAAGCTCCTGCACAGTTTTATAAGAAAACACAAAGTCCAAATACTAGCTCAAGTAGGACTAGGAATTCCCACAGAGTACAGAGTCCACACAAGTAACAAATACGAGTGCTTTGTAGTTACCAATCTACAAAAACTATTTCAAATTTCAAAAGAATGTAAAGCATGGTTACAGAGTCCCATATTATCTCTCAATGGAACTAAGATATAAGCACCGAGCTTTATACGTGCTTCGACAATAGTCTAGAGATATACAAAATTCCAACATGGTTCAGTACAACAAGAACCTAAATCAACAGTTCTCACAAAACCAGAACCAGTTCCAAATCTAAAACGAGCTCGAATACAAGATCCATTAATACACAAGTTCAGCTCAAGCTCATGATCAACAAAACACAAATTCCAGCTAGTTTAGACAGAACCCAAAGATCTCAAAACTCTGAACCACATCCAAATAGCGACAAAGATTTATCTAAATAGAATACTTCAATTTCCCATCCTAACATGAAAAGGCCAAGTTACAGAGATACATTTTGCATGCATTCTTATTTTTAAGAACTGTACAAGGTAAGTTTCTAAACAAAACTCTATTTACCATGGAATTCAAAACCAAAACCATAGATTTAATAAACTCTATAGGCTGATAAATAGATAAAATAAGGAATCCAAAATCTCATAGAGTAGAATCATTTTAATGAGACATTTATAGGAAAGCAAGAGATGTTAAAGTTTAGAGCCTATCATGCCTGATAGTGCTTCTGTGAACTCGAAAATAATCTCCAGCCGAGCTCAAAACTTCTCCTTTTCTCCAAAAAATCAAATAACCATGTTCTTTTTCCATCATGCCTCCTATATATTCCACGAACTGAAAATAGGTTTAAAACCTCAAAAATAGCCATCAAGTGTAGTTCTATCTGCTGGTTTGAAAAACTAGTGAGCATGCAGAGTGAAAATTGTGAAACCATGCAAAGTGAAACAACCACATACCAAGGCAGTTTGAGCACGAAGACCAAAAACAATTAATTCCCTTAACTCCTATTTTCCCACCTATCCTCCTTTGCCACCACCTCTCATGCTTAGTTATTGCCAAATCAAATTTAACAAAGAATTCCATTTTAGTGGAGCCTCCACCTAAGCCTCCACCAAATTCACTAACCCCTACCAAAGCTGGTAGTACCTCCAACAATTAAAACCTTATCAACATTTTTAATGCCTTGGAACCATCGCCTACCATGTATGTGACCACCTAATTCCCCATTCAAACCCATTAGTTTAGGGTAGATCATATTGTTTAGGTTAGACCTTAGGTAATTTGTAGTATATATATATACCTTAGGTTATAACCCAAACACAATTACCACAATAGGTCTTAGCACATAGCCTAAGGTAGTTTCCACTTAGGTTAGATTAATTTTACAACACTATAGTTTTAGGCATTAGGTTAGATCATAATATAACCTGGTAGTATTAGGTTAGGATGCCAATCAACCGAATCAAAGTAGAATAGGAAGCTTTAGGTTAGAATAGGAATTTTGTTACGTAACATAGTTTAGGTAGTAATTATTTTTACCTATCTTAGAATTCCGTAGGATAGTTCTTCTTAGGATTATGGATCTTTCCTATGCCGTGAACAACTACGGTTAATTTGCATCAACATTGTCCTGTACAATCGAACTGAAAAGATCCAAGCATGACATACCATTGAATAGAACATGTTCAAACAACAATCAAAGAACTAGTATCTGTCAAAGTTCAGTCATATGTCTATCAATTCCTAGAATGTCAATTTACCATTCATCCTATAGAGCAGATTTTAAAACATTCCTTGGATCACTGAAATTGATCCAAGGATGAGTCAGATTAGTAGAAAAGTTTACAATTCTTAAACCAGATTGTAACCCACCTACAAGAAATGAAAAATGGATTTAAGAAAGCCATTCCAATTCAGTCAAAGGATCTTAAGAATAGAAGATGATTTATCCATATCAAGCATGATCTCCAAAATTCAAAAGAACACATCTTTATAAGGAAAATCACATGTCAACACTTGAAATGTAAAGGAGGAAAATAACAACTATCAAGGGTGTTACAATGCAAGTATTATAAAACATCTTAAAAATGACCCATATCATCATTCATTGTAAATATTAATGAATTGCAACCATAACTTGACTCATCCATGCCTAAAACCATGACCTGACTCCACCATGCCTAAAACCAAAACCTAACTTCATCCATGCCTACAACCTGACTCATCCATGCCTAGACCACAACCTAACTCAATCCATGCCTACAACCTGACTCCACCATGCCTAAAACCTGACTCAATCCATGCCTAAACCACAACCTAACTCGATCCATGCCTACAACTTTGACTCAACCATGCCCAAACCTAACTCCATCCATGCCTAACACACCTACCATAAGTCCATCTATGCATAATAATAAAATGTTATCAACACAAACACATAATGCCCATAATCATCATCATCTATATAAATACAATATCCATATACATAACTTTCAAATGTATTCAAGATGTATGCTTGATGGCATATGATAAAAATATACTAACTCTCAAGCAGTGTGCCGGTATATGATAAAAAATATGATAACTCTTGGCACGTAGGATGGTATATATATAAAAAAATACATCAAAATCAAGAGCCATATATTAGGCATCATCTCGGTGGAAATCCTCCATATCTGTCTCGCCTATCCCCTCTACCTCCTCGCCCCTATCTAGTGACCTGCTAACATCTCCCCACCCATCATGGGTGGTGGTGGGTCCTCTTTGATACATAACCCGAACGGGCCTTTTTGGCTGGTGGCCTCACCTTGACCTTGTCTTGGGGCTCGATGGCCCCTTGTGCTCTCCACACTATGCGTACATGACCAATTCCTCTCACTAGAGGCTTGGTGCCATGTACTTAACATACAATAGAAAATCTATCCCTACCACTGTCATCTGGTCTTGATAATACCGAGGCCTCATCTCTCACCTCCTGCAACCTAGGATATGGGTATTGTTTGTGGTGGCCCCATCGGCCTCTAACCCTATACCTACCCTATGGGAACCTGTCCCACCCCTTCCGTGAACTGGGACCTTGTCTCGGTGCTGTGGTGGCCCATCGACCTCTCGCTCCTATGCCTATATCTAGCTGTAAGGCCCCATTTGTGCCTATGCCATGGCTAACTAGCCATGTATCCTGTCACCTCTGCGCATGTAGGGCAGCCACCTGACCATCATCATCATCTCCATCTCCACCCTGGGCCATCTAGGCTCAAGACTAGCCACATGTGCGGAAAATTGGTAACCTCTACCTGAACCGGGGTAACTTCCCCTACACCATCCACAATGTTTGGGTAATCGGGTCACCACCTACCCCTGTAGGGTGTCTCTCTACATCGTGATAGTGGCTAAATCCAGGCCTGCCCGGCCTTAGTGGTACTACCCATAAATGAGCTACCCACCATTGTCTATATTTATTCATGTCACTCCAAAGATCATCAATCCGCCTGGTCTACCACTCTCTCTTCCTACCCTATGGGCATTGCTGTCGGTTGTGGTAGAGGCAATGGCCTCTCCAATCATCTCTCTGTCTTGTCAGGGAAGGGTGGAGGTATGTCTTGTAGCAGCCCAAACTATCATCTAACCACGTTAACTCGGGATCTTATAGTGCTCCCGGCATGATGCCCCTTTATCATTCTCGGTAGTTGAAGGCCATCTATCTCTTCATGCATCCACCACATGAGGGATAAGCCACATACGGTCTCCATATGATGTCCACTATGGACTATCCCACTAATAGACCTCTGTAGTATGCTACATCATGTGTAGCCATCTCTAATAGACACTCTCCAATCATGGGAACCCATCTCTGTACCCCACTCAAACCAATATTGGTAGAAAGGAATTTTCTCGGGCATACCCACTAGCCGCACACAAACTATGTGCTCATAGGCCCAGCAGTGTAGTAAAAGTTGCAACATAGGCTAAACCTGTGCAGACACCCATACGCCCACAACTCTCTGTATAACTACACCAAGAATGCTGGCGCCCAGAAAAGTAGGTCGATCCATCACCATGTCATGTAAAACCCCCATCAAGGAGTGGGGAAATCTCCCTCCCTCTACATCTCGGTAGTGTGAAACAACACACTGCCTCCATCAATAAAAAAACTAGCCTCGTCTCCTCTGGATGGGCTAGGTACATCCCCGTAACTCAAGTTGGCACTATGGAACATCATGTCTACCAGTCCCTCCCTAAACACTATCAACATCAAATCTGTGAGGCCTTAGAGGAGATCGAGTACACCTATGTCTCCTAGTATCGGTAACCACGGGATTCTTAACACGTCCTCTAGGGTGACTATCATCTCACTTGTCGGTAGGTGGAATGTGTTGGTCGCTGAATCCCATCTATCGATGAGAGTGACCATCGACTTGGCTACTAGACTGCATGTCAATAGTGCTAGACCCCAATTAGGCCCACCTCCTCCACATGGCACGACTCCTAAACCGTCGTTGTGCCTTGCACTCTCAAAATTAGGGGTGGCACCCTATATCTCATCATGCAATGATCTCTCCCCTACATCCAATACAAACATCAAATTAATCTACCTTCATCATACCCACACTCACCCTCGGCACCTCACCTATACCCACTATCTCACCTCTTTCTTTATTCCCAACCTACCTTCCTATCACATTTCTATCTCCCCCCACCCTCACCCACTATCATTTCCCCATACCCATTTTTACCCCCCTACACACTAGTTTTTTTCACCAACACATCCTATTCTACCCTTCCCTATCTCACCCACTTGACCTAGGGCCCTTTTGGCCCCTTTTTCTCCATAACCCAACTAGTTCTAGTTATCTCTAACCGACCCTGGTCACCCCTAAATTGGCATCGATATCTTGTTTCGTGATCGATCACGATTTGACCATACCGACGTCGGCCTAGCCCCGACCGACGCTAGTCACTATCACGATGAAATCCATGACCCCAAACCCTCCCCTCTAAAAAAATCCCTCTCTTGACTCTTCTACCCACCCATTCTCACCTACACTTCCCCTCAACCCCATCCCACCCCTATTCACCCACTTACCTCTCTCCCCGTTCCTTCTACCCAATTCACCCTCCCACATTTCAAATTTCATTTCCCCCCAAACCCAAATTTTCACCACCCAACCTCTCACCTACTCTATCTCACAAAACACGAAAGGGTTTGATGCTTACCTCATCATGTTGCCATCGCTATGGTGGCACATCTAGCCACTGCACCGGTGGCCCACCCGATCCCTCTCCAACCTCTGCCATCACTAATCTATCACCTCCTCCAACCAATAAAATCAACCAATCTAATCTCATGGACCCACCTCTCTGCTACCAATCACCTACTACGTGGCTCACTAACTCATTCCCCAATCTCTCTCTCTCACTTTCCACTTTCCCTCTCTCTCGTGTCATTTTCCTCTATTTCGCACGAGACAAATGATTCCGAAAAATGTGGAATTTTTCTTTTTATAACATCCCCAACCTAACCAATGCCATTTTCACCTTTACTGGCATCGATGATGTGCCCTACCTTACCAAGGTTGGTTACCTTATATTGGCATCGGTTACCCTTGACCGACATCGATCACCCTCTCTTCCACATTGCCCACAATTTCACCCTATTACCCTGCCTGTCACTCTTTTTTCCTTGCTTAACCTTTTACCCTACCCCCTACCCCCAATTTTTTCCCTAAATCCCTTTTACCTCAACCATACCTCCACCGGACACTTCACTTGATCTTCTTGACCTTATCATTTACTACTTCACCTCATCCTCTTTCGGGACTCATTATTTTGCACATAACTCGACCCCACCTGCCCATGACCTAGATTCTTGAAATTGGAACATCACTAGTGACCTTTGACCCCATGTGTTCCCTATACCTTATGACACTTTGTTACCTATGTTGTTAACCTAATGACCTTCTTGTTGTTGCAGACTCACAAAGCACCCCGGATGTAGATCGCTTCTAGGTTGATCACTCTACCATCCAAAGTGTGATTGCCTGACAACATGGAAACCTCTCTCAAGTGTGGGGACTTGTGAAACGAGAGAGGAATCTCCATATTAGAGGCTGGTTCCTCAAACTCCTCGATTTAGATCTATATTTTGCAAAACTACAGAGGTTCGATCCTAATCCTACTCTAAAGTGTGAGGAGATAGGGATAGAAGTGCAAAAATATGAAACTAGCAAGGTGGTGATGCACCAAAGGAGCGGTGAAACATTTCTGTCATGCAAATAGACACGAGATCAAAGTTCACAACATAAAACATACACAGACTGATAAGGTATAATTTAGGATCTGAAATGAAACAAATAATACAAACAGAGGACTGAAACCCATTCACAGAGCTTGCATTATCATTTCAGTGTCAAAAACACGCATTACACCCTCAGAGAGGTAAAAGAAAACTGTTACAATCTTTGGAGAGGTCTGATCCTTGCATCAATCACTTGCTGGAGGTGAAAGAAGAAGTCTGCTATGCCCAAAAATGTTCCCCCCTTTAGAAATGAGCCAAATCTGCTTTTACATTGCATGGGTCGAGCCTGGGAATATAAAATGTACAAAAACATGAGAGCCCATCCCTTCTTGACTGCAGGTGCATTAAAATGGCATGGGGGACCTTACAAACCCATACCCTATCATTTTGACTGGATTACAGGAGAATGCGACCCATTCTGCATTAAATCTGTCGCTGAATGTCACTTCTGGCCATGAACATGCGTCAGAGCCGTTTCTCAATTTTCTCTCTCCAGACTACACCAAAACTCAAGATTAACCCGAAATCATGTAGAGAATTTCACAAGCTTTCCATTGATATAAAAACGTGCAAATCTGAGCTCTGGATCGAAATATATGTTGATCGAAGATTTAGGCACAAAAGCAGTGAAAATGTGATTTGAAATTTTTCCCGCGCTCTTGCCACCTGGATGACACGTGGCACGCATGGCGATTGATGCGTAATTCTCTCTCCTTCCTATCCCATGGGTTTTCTGCTTCATTGGACACGTGTCCTCTTTTGATTGGCTCGGGTCAGTGCTTGAAACCTCACCCTTTGACTTTTGGACTTTCTCCCTTGTGACACGTGTCGCGATTTGATTGGTCCGCAGAGGTTTGCTGGCTTTTCGCGCCCTTCGTGTCATTTTGTCCTGGATGTCCCAGTGCTGTTTGGGATAGAATCCTCTGATCCACCCGAAATGGGCTTCCTTGTCCCTTATCTGCTGATGACACGTGGGACAATCGATTGGCTCTCGGCTTTTCCTATCCAGCGTCCCATGCGTCCCTTTGTCCTAATCCCATCCTAATCGAAATTTCTCTGTTTGGGTGAACTGCCGGCCGGTTCGCGTCCTTTACGCACTCACGGCCCGATGTCCCAAAGGTGTGAAAGTTCCCCGCTTCGCTAAGCCACCTGGTTCGCGTCCTTCACGTACCTTTGTCCCACTTGCTCCCGGACTGTCTGGGACAAATTCTTCCGATTCACCCGGTTCGGCCGGTTCGCGTCCGCCGCGTACTTCTGGCCCGACTATCCCGGTGCTAAAGTTCTCTGTTTCGGCCGATCCAGGCGGTTCGCATCCTCATAACTTGAATGTCCCAAACTATTTTGCTCAGCAGTTAGTCAATTTTGCTTCCTCCTTCGGCCGGATCGGCTTCTCGCGCCTCGCGTCCTTCTGTCCCAGATGTCCCTTTGCTTCGCGGGCCACCTGAGGCTTTCGGTCGATCTGCATCTCGATGTCCCTCATGTCCCTACTATTGCGAGGACTAGGACTTAGCCAATTTTCATGATTTTTCCTGTCCCAAGCTTGTTTTTGCCGCTTTTTCACCTTTCCTCAGAACTTGCTCTTTTCCTCCTGGACAGGAGAGTTAGGAAAAATATGAGGGGACCCTGGAAACATGATTTTTTGCCCTGGATCAATCAATTTGCCTGGGGCTTGAGAATTCAATGCACGTTATCGAATTAACCCTGGGGGGTGAATTTGGATAACAATTTGGTGACTCGGCGGGGTCATCTGCACTCTAGATGAAAAGACCGGTTTCTGAAGCGTCTATTGGGCATAGAGTCATCAAATATTACTGTTCGAACCCTAACCGAGAATGTGCAAGGAGGAAGATGGAATGTCACCTCATGAAAGTAAGGTGCTGCTAAACATCTCCATGATAGCAAGTTGTGCCAAAGCACTTAGGGAAAACAAAACTAACTCTACAAGAAAAACAATGTGCAAAGCACTTGGAAAGAAAATCTAATCTAATATTTACAAGTTAACGTGAGATAGATTCCATTCCGAATCTGAAGTTCTTCACCATCCAATGAGGCCACTTGTTGTTCTTGAACTTGTGAATATATTACCCAAATGGCATCAAATTTTGAATGCCTTCCCCTGCTTTGCTTCACCTCCAACTTGAAAAAGATCCACAAAGATCCTTTTCCAACTTGGAGGAAAGATTTTAATCTCTTCATTAACATTCAGACAATCAAACAATTTACTTGGAGGAAGAAAATCCTAATCTAATATTCTGAGGTCAATTAGATTCCATTCAATGCCAGCCAGTTCTTCACCATCGATGAGGCCAATTAGAAAGCATTGTTGTTCTTGAACTTTGTGACCATATATGGGCCACTCGAAATGGCATCAAATTTTGAATGCTCCTGTTTTGCTCTTCACAATTCAAATAACCATTTATATAAAGGTCTTCTTGATCAAAGCTGATCCTTTTCCATTGCTTGGGACCATATCTCTTGTAGCTCCATCATGTAATCCTCATTTTAATACAAGTCAATTTTTTTTTTTTTTTTTGGTAATTGATCTATTCATTCCATGACCATATGCAGGTGTAATGACTCGGAATACCTCCGATCTATTCATTCCATGACTCTACCGATCTATTCATGAGTAAAAAGAGTTAGTGTTTTTATTTAACACAACACTCTTGCGGTTCTCTTCCTAATCTAGGATTGAATGCTCTGTCCAAGGAATCTAATCAATAACTATTACCATTATTCATCGGCATCTCATCCCTTAGACTAGGTGAATTAGGACAACGCAATCAGCACTTGCGATACTTTGGCCAAAGATTTGAAACATACTTGTTCATGTCTCGTATTCCTTAACGGCATACTCGTCAAATCTTGGAATACGCCCTTCACCCCATTCATATGTTATATAGAATGTTTTATACCGACTCTTGTCAGTCCTTCCTTTCACAATGTTGAATCACTCGGAGATAGATTAACAAGGTGATAATGTTATAGGGATATCCGGAGGATTAGGGATACGGTGACATACTGGTTTAACCTTACAGTTAGACCAATGTGTCAAGATACCCCGAACCTCCTAGGCAGCCTTATAACCTGACCACATTCCTAATCAATCCCTGAGTAACTAATCCAGTCACAAATGTAAATCTTAGCGATCAATGCAAAGGGTGTCGTCATAAGTCACCTGCATTGTTGTAACTTCGAGAAGATCCTAATCTTCTCGGAGGTACAACCCTGCAGTTGTCTTGTGCCGTCATCCTTTAAATCCGCCTCGAAAGATCTACTCGTCAATATGCGTTAAGCACTTGAGTACAAATTACTTTAAAGACGTTTACCCTAAGGTTAGCCTTTCCGATCCCTGGATTCTTCGTCTTAAGACGACCCTCCTCTAAAAGACTCATTACTTGGTAGAGGTATTACGGTCAAGCTCTCATCAAGGAGTCATTAGAATACACCTGATTCTAAAGCAACAGAATGGGACAATATCTCATAACCTTTACTTGAGATTGCCATCTGAACTCCATTTGATTGCCTATCAGTTCTCTTAACTGAATTTATATCATACTTTCAAGTATAAAGATATAGTTGATTAAGAATCCAATTTCATATTGTCTGTCATATTTAGGACTAGGGATTAGTAATTTAATCCAATTTGTTTAGCGTTCTCTTTTAGGCTCAATTTTTTAACCTATCTTCTAGAGAGACAATAATTTAATTCCAATATTGCTTTTCTTTAGAACAAGTTAGAACTACTAAACACTCATAAGAATTTAATCTTATTACTTACAAGCTTTCATTGTCAATCACAAAAGCATCCATATTATACAATGATAACAATGCCCCTTCGTTACATAAACCGAAGAAGGTCATCTTTCAGAAATAGAATACAACACATAAGTATCAAACACTTATTTCCATTCCTTTCAAAACTATACAATTACATTTTATGCAACAGCATACTTGATACAATGCTAACGGAAAAGAAAACATCTTTTCCCATTTAGTACATCTATAAAATCAAGCTGTAATTCTTTACAAATCAAATAAACAATCTGATCAGCTTGTCAGATCTGCATTACTTTTACCTCATACGGTAACCATCTGCAAAAATAGTCAACATGAGTCGGTTGATTCAATGAATCGAGCATGATAAGCACTAACTTTTAAAACAATTGCAATCCATCAATTGTTTTCATTAAACACTACTGTTTAAATGAGATCGAGATATTCACATAAGTAAACATAATCGGACTATGCCCTTGTAATACAAAATGATTACAAATATGTAACTCTATCATTATTACAAATAGTCTTATTCACTTTCTAATACTTCATCAAATATTAAAAGAATCAAGGAACGAATGTACACAACAATCATTGAATCCAAAATCACGACATTGGTCAGATCGTTTCATTCTTCCAAAAGGGAACAACATAACAATTCGGAATTCCACCAATATGTTACAAAACAATTTCCCACTGATAGATAAATATCAACAAGTATTAAATAAAGGAAGAGAAAGAACCAAACCATTCATACTTCCTTTCACATAAGTTCATCACTGTACCGTCTTCACATATGAAAACATTCAACCAGTATATAAATGAACAAGTTAGACAAGCCGCAAGCAAGATCACTGTTCTAAATCACGAAATAGAAACACAGCAAAACTCCTGTACAGCAACTAACACATTAACAATTCATGTAACAACCTTAAGCCCAATGCTAGTTCCTTTTACACAGTAAGGCTTGACATAAGTTGAAAACAAGAACTACAAGCGTATCGCTGAAAACAACAACCTTATTGCATCAAACAATCTAAGGTTTCCTGTGAGACTATGCTATGTTGACCACCACAGTATTTCCAAATCATGCACAGTCAAATCGGACAGATTAATTGGAAAAGAACATAGCATACATATTCTTGCTCAGTCAAAATCGGACTGAAGTAAAAGAAAGGAATTCAACCAAACAATCCTTACCTTGCCGCATGCAAGTCTTAGTGTGATATTCGCGACTTACCCAAACAAGGTCAGAACACGAAACAGTCATCCATACTCAAGGATCTCAACAGCGACAAAAAAAAGTGTCCAAAGTCAAGTTCAGAAAGAAACAGAAGTACCAGCTACCTTTCCAGAATTCCTAATGATTCAAACGAAGGTAACAATTCAAGCAAATGCATATGAATTCATACTGTAAACTGTTAATGGTTTTGTACATATAATCACTGAACCCTACAGCAACGTACTATGAAGTCGGATGATAAATCCATCTATGCCATTCATGGCAAACATTCAGAATGAAACAAGTGAAGCAAATCGAATACCCATTTCAAGCAAGGAAATCAACTGAGCCGCTTCGAACTTTCGAACAGCTTTCACATAGAAATGAAAATGCATACCCAGGAAATCTATACTGATTATTTATTACAAATAACCGTGGTCAGAAGGACTGTTCCTTTCTCTATAAGGCTTCCACGAAAGCAAATAACAAAACACAAGGATGAATCTACATCCACAACAGTAGATAGCTTATATATGATTCAATCAAGGACTCCACTGAGTCGTTATAATAAAGTATAGATGTATTTATATTATACACAGTCCACAAGTAATCCCGCTAACACAATAACAAGGAAAACAACTTCCGCAAGGTCGTAAAGACTACGGTAACACAACAGTTGCCTGTTCCAAGCCAAAAATTGAAAACAAATGAAACCCGAAAGTATCATTAGTCGCTGTCAACAAATCCCACGATAGAGTACCCAAAGAAGCATTAATACTGATCAATCTTACAGTATTCATCAGAATCATTCCATACAGTTTCCATAACAAGAAACAGTGACCACAATCAAAAAAACATACAGTGGTCTTATACTACACACAGGTATATTCTAAGGGCTCATGCCAAACAGGCCGAACACTCAACCTTTATAAATAAATACCTCACATGCATAAGCCAGAATGAATACTCAATGCAAATAGAGTCGAAGTTCGATTTCAACAAACACCCATCAAGAGGAAATTGAAAAATCGAACCAGAAGAGATACAGTGCCAAAAATCAAACTAGATCTCATAGAAAATTCATCTAATCTTCACAAAACATTTGAACAGAGTTGTTTTAATGAAAGCACTTGAAAGACAGCAAGATATTTAAAGGTTAGGGCCTAGCATGCCTGTATTTTGATCAAATTTCCGAAGCAGACCACAGGAAGAGCTCAAACTTCCTTTTCTTTTTCCCGATAAAGCGACCAACAAAATTTCGCTGTCTCCATCACATATATATCCTCCATGACAGAGAAAAGAGCTATGGCAGTTCATATTAGCCATGCAACTCAAAGAGAACTGGTGCGAAGAACCAGTAAACAAGCAGAGAGAGAGAGAAGACCGAAAATCGCGACAAGCCAAACAAACCCCCAAATTTCCGCTTGCATGCCTTCTCGCGAGTTCCGAGCTCGACTTCCGAGAGTATTGAATGCCATTAAACCAATTTTCCCGCTTAAACTCTACTCCCACCGACCCCCGAATTGGGCGGCATCCCAACTAAAACTCAAGTTCATTTCCAAACTTAGCAATTGCCAAGTCGCGCAGTTAGCCGCCGCTTAAGCCTCCGCCATGACCTGTCCCTCATCCTTATCCCTTACATTTATTGCCATAGAAAACACCGCCCATGGTTCGCCACCCTTCATAGGCCCCTTCATAATCTCCTCATAAGTTAGGTTAGTATCTTAGGTTAGAGTTTAGGGTAATACCCACACTAACAAATTTACACAAAGATACTAACTTAGGATATTAACAAATAGCCTAGGTCTAGGTTAGACTAACAATAATCTAACCCCTAGGTTAGGTTTTAGTTTTAGGTTACTAACCCTTAATAATTCAGTTTGGTCCTTGTCCTGAAAACTCGGAAAGACCTGTATCATACCTTCTAGAACAGAGTTAGCTCCTGTTCTTATTGCAGAATTGTATGTCAACGAATTATTACCTGGTCTAAAATCGAGACCTTCCAGATATACTTTGATATCGGGAACCATTTCATTTCCTAAGATCAGCCTGAGTCATACTCCTGACCTGCTTAATCAATGCTTCCATACCTTGCCACCTGTTCAAGGTCTGTGATCTAATTCATCACAAACAGATTTAAAGCATTACTTGGATCAATTCCACTGATCCAAGTCTAGATATTATAGATGAATACCTCTATAATTCATTCCGTGATCAGATTAATATTCAGACACAAAATGAAATAAATAAAAGAGTCTATTCATATTTTGACTCAGTCAAGATCTGCAATCTGCAAGAAATTCAATACATATCAAGCATGATTTCTGAATCGAGGAACACATCCTTTTACAAGAAATCACATATCAACACTTGTATGCTTAGGAGAAAGTAACAACAGTTCAGAGTGTTACATGCTTCCCTCCTAAAAAGATTCATCGTCCCGATGAATTACATATTAAATTTAACCTTCAGGTCAATCAATTTATTAGTACACAAACAATGTGACTACCTCCATATTAAATAGTTTCAGAAATCAATGTCACAACACATTTATTCAACCTGAATAAAGTCCGCCTTAATCTGGCTTTCATAAATACTTAAAACAATCAGTTCATAAAAGTATATCTTTGTCAACAGTTTTCATTCTGTTGCAAAAAGAGAAGGAAAAGCAATTTTCATCTCTTCCAGGTTTTCCCAAGTTGCACTTTCTTCGTTAAACTGGTCCCACTGGACCTTACATTGCTGTATATCACGATTTCTCAAATGCAATTGGCGAGTTTCCAGCACTCTTGTGGGTTTAACCACGATTATTCCTGGGTCTTGGACCTGCAAGGAATTCCAATTTAAAACATGTGACAGATCTGAAACGTATTTCTTAAGCAAAGAAATATGGAAAACATCATGCATACGAGATAAAGCGGTGGCAATGCTAAACGATAAGCTACGGGATTGATTATTTCGACAATTTCAAAGGTCCCACAAATCGTGGTGACAACTTGGCAGCCTTGCCAAAAGTTATAGAACTCTTTACTGGGTTTGACACGCGAGAAAAACCTTATCACCAAGCTCAAACTTTCTATCAACCCGCTTAAGGTCAGCATAGCTCTTCTGTCTATCCGCTGCTTCCTTTAATCGTTCACGAATCAGCTTAACTTGTTGTTCCATCTCTGTGAGAATCTCTGGTCCAATTACCACTCTATCCTCTACACTGTCCCAACTTACAGGGGTTCTGCACTTTCTTCCATAAAGTGCTTCAAAAGGTGCCATCTTAAGAGATGAGTGATAAGTGTTGTTGTATGCGAACTCAACTAATGGGAGATACTCTTCCCATTTATACTGTTGATCCATGCAATACATTCGCAACATGTCCTCCAACACTTGATTTACCCTCTCAGTTTGCCCATCCGTTTCTGGATGATATGCAGAACTGAAGTTTAGTTTTGTTCCTAGGGCTGCGTTAAGCGTTTGCCAAAACCTTGACGTCATTCTAGGATCCCTGTCAGATATAATCAGTTCTGGTACACCATGCAATCTGAAAATTTCGTGTACGAACCTCTTGGCCAGCACTGGTGAATCATCCTTTAGATTTCCAGCGATGAAATGAGCTACTTTAGTCAGTTTATCTACAACTACCAGGATAACATCATGTTTATTCCTGGACATAGGTAGTCCTTGTACAAAATCCATGGTTATTACTTGCCATTTATCTTTGCGGTATGCTATGAGGATATAACAGTCCAGCAGGGTGCATATGCTCTGCCTTCACCCGCTGACATTCCAGGCAATGAGTCACAAAATTTATCACATCCTTTTTCATACCTTTCCAGAAGTATTGCTGTTTCAAATCAGCTAGCATTTTTGTGATACCTGGGTGTCCAGAGAAAGGTGAATTATGAAATTCAACTAACAACTTCTTTCTCAAATCATTCAGCACAGGTACATATACCCTATTTTCATAACGCAAGATTCCTTCATTATCAAGATGAAAACCTTCATACCTTTTATCTTTAGGTTCTGCAGCAAGCGCTTACTTTTACTTGCTTTGAAAATATGCATCGATTACGAGGCACTTTTACCTCGTCTTTAAACTGAGTTCTCAACGTTATAAGAGCAGAAATGTGCCTCCTACGACTTAGAGCATCAGCTACTCTATTCTCCTTCCCTTTGATATAGCTAATATCAAAGTCATATTGTGATAAAAATTCTAACCACCTTCTTTGTCTGGCATTCAGATTGGGCTGAGTAAAAATATATTTCAGTCCCAAGTGATCAGTTTTCAACTCAAAAGGTTTCCCTAGTAAGTAGTGTCTCCAGACTTGAAGCGCATGAACAATGGCAGCAAGTTCCAAATCATGAGGGGCATAATTCAGCTCATGAATCTTAAGTTTTCTACTCTCATAAGCAATGACTTGATCATTTTGTAGCAAAACACCTCCAAGGCCTTCCCCAGAAGCATCAGTTACAACAGTAAAATTCCCATTAGGGTCTGGTACAGCCAATATAGGTGCAGAAGTCAACTGGTCTTTCAGACTTTTGAAAGCCGCTTCGCACTTGTCATTCCACATGAATTTCTTATCCTTCTTCTGCAATGAAGTTATTGGTGCAGCTACCTTAGAAAAATCCTTTACAAATTTTCTATAGTAACCAGCAAGACCCATGAAGCTTCTTACTTCATGCACATTCTTTGGTGCAGGCCACTCAGTTATTGCCACTATTTTTGAAGGATCTACAGCGATTCCTTCCTTACTTATGACATGACCCAAATAGTGAACTTCTGAATCATAGAAAGAACATTTGGATAACTTACCATACAACTTTCTCTTTCTCAAAATTCCCAAAACTATCTTCAAATGCTCATTGTGCTCCTCAACGCTCTTAGAATAAATGAGAATATCGTCCAAGAATACAAGTACAAACTTGTCCAGGTATTCTTGAAAAATATTGTTCATTAAATTCATAAAGGCTGCAGGTGCATTAGTTAACCCAAAGGCTAGAACTGTGAATTCATAATGTCCGTACCTTGTTCGGAAAGCTGTTTTATGAATATCTTCTTCTTTAATTCTTAGCTGATGATAACCAGATCGAAGGTCTATCTTAGAATAAACCGCTGCTCCACGCATCTGATCAAACAGATCATCGATCCTAGGAAGTGGATATCGGTTCTTGATTGTTGCTTTGTTCAACATCCGATAATCAATACACAGCCTTAGTGTTCCATCCTTCTTTTTCACAAATATCACAGGTGCTCCCCAAGGTGAAACACTTGGTCTAATCAATCCTTTAGACAAAAGCTCTTGTAACTGTGCCTTAAGCTCGACTAACTCTGTAGTAGTCATCCGATAAGGCGCCTTGGAAATAGGTTCAGTTCCAGGCTTGATTTCAATGGTAAAATCAAATTCTCTCTTGGGTGGTAACCCTGGTAATTCCTCAGGAAAAACATCCCTGAAATTTTGTAACAGTGGAATTTGCTTCATGTAATCACTATCTTCTTCTGAAGATTCAGATATCTTTACTGCATAAAGGGTACATCCTTTATTCTTAGCCTTTTTAAGCTGCATAGCTGACAGTTTTCTAACTGAAATTTCTCGCTTCACACCTTGAATCTCTGCTGATTCCAGCTGATCATCTAAACATTTTATGTTCTTCTCATAGCAATCTACCTTTGCTTTATGGTCAGATAACCAATTGACACCAATAATAATGTCATACGATCCCAAAGGTGCAACATAGAGATCAACTTCCGTGGAGAAATTAGGTAAATCAAGGACTGCTCCAAAGAGACACATACTCACTGTATGAACAGAATTATTACCATACTCTACAGTCCAAGATTTATCCATTTTCCCAGCTTTTCTTTTAAGTTTAGAAGCAAGTTTATTAGAAATAAAACATTCAAGCTCTGTATCAAAAAGAATAGTGACAGTATGCCGAACAACTTACCCGGAACTTCTATAGGTGTTGCTTGCTTTTCAGCTTGCTTGTCTGCTACTGCAGCATGTATCTTATGCTGCTGATTACGATCATCCTTCTTTAAAGGACATTGATTTGCGTAATGATCTTTACCACAAGTGTAGCAGCCTCCTACAGGTCCCTTCTTAGGCTCAGCATTACCTCCAGCCTTGTAATTGTCACGCTGTCCTCCATAGGACTTCTGTCCATTATTATAGTTTTTAACAAAATTATCCCTTATATTTCCAGCAGGCTTATTTACTGCTGCTTTCTTATTGTTATCTCCTGGAAACTTACTCTTGTTTCCAAACTTTTTCCACGGTCCTTTTCTGGGTGCAAGAGAGGTTGAAGAAGGGTTTGCAGTCTTCTTCCGCACTTCCTCCTTATGAGCAGAAATAGCCTTCAATTTCTGTTCTTGCCTTATGGCCTTTTCAACAACTCCTTCCATAGTGGTTGGACTGTGAACATCGACCTCTCCCCCTATCACAGGATTCAATCCCATGATGAATTTCCGTATCCTGAACTTTTCGTCAGTTTGATACTGCGGTACATACTTGAGGAGTTTTGTAAACCGCTCCCAGAATTCAGTTACTGTTAACTTCCCTTGAGTTAAGTTCTGAAATTCTGTCATTTTCTGATCATAGAAAAGTTGTGGCAGCCAACGTTGCCTAAAATAGCCTTTAAATTGATCCCAAGTAATATTGGTCTCATCAATGTTTAGCTCAGCTTTTCGGCTATCCCACCACGAAGATGCTTCGTGAGAAAGCTGATAGGCTCCCCATATAGCCTTAGTTTCCTCTGAGAAGTTCCTTATTGCAAAGTACTTCTCCATTTCGCTGAGCCAGTTCTCAGCTCCATCTCCTAATGTGGTGCCATCATACTTAGGTGGACTTATCCTTTTTATATCATTAGTGAGTTCTGCTGCCAATCTGGCCTTTTTGTTTTCTGGTTGCACAGGTGCATTCACAGCATTAACATCAACACCCGTGTCGGGATTGCCCTCAGGAGGTTGCTGATTATTATTATCAGCTTCTTCATCCTCCTCATTTCCCGTCACCTGCTGTTCAAGTACAGCCAAGCGATCTCTTGTGTCCAACAGGGCAGCAAGGATCTCATCCAGTTTCTGGGTTGTCGCCGCTCCTCCTTCAGGTGGAGCATTACTCGCAACGTTTCCCCTTGTTCTAACCATTTTCTGTTACAAGAAAATTCAGGTTTTTATCAGATTATGGACTCAATAGGTCCAAGAGCTGCAACCTTCAGCTCTGATACCAAGATGTAACATCCTCATTTTAGACAATAGAACAAGTCAAATTTTTTTTTTTTTTTTTTTGATAATTGCATACTGGTTCTAAATACATAATTTAGAACTCACAATTCAAATAACCATTTATATAACAGACAACCATATGCAGCTGTAATGACTCGGAATACCTCCGATCTATTCATTCCATGACTCGGTAATCTACCGATCTATTCATGAGTAAAAAGAGTTAGTGTTTTTATTTAACACAACACTCTTGCGGTTCTCTTCCCTAATCTGGGATTCAGAATGCTCTGTCCAAGGAATCTAACTGAATAACTGTTACCATTATTCATCGGCATCTCATCCCTTAG
This sequence comes from Taxus wallichiana var. yunnanensis, assembly GCA_018340775.1. Lineage (NCBI taxonomy): Eukaryota > Viridiplantae > Streptophyta > Pinopsida > Cupressales > Taxaceae > Taxus > Taxus wallichiana. Next base: position 677,729,473 of record CM031236.1, read on the forward strand.
ACTAGGTGAATTAGGACAACGCAATCAGCAGCTTGCGATACTTTGGCCAAAGATTTGAAACATACTGTTCATGTCTCGTATTCCTTAACGGCATACTCGTCAATCTGGAATACGTCCTTCACCCCATTCATATGTTATATAGAATGTCTTATACTTACTGTCAGTCCTTCCTTTCACAACTGAATCACTCGGAGATAGATTAACAAGGTGATAATGTTATATGGATATCCAGAGGATTAGGGATACGGTGACATACTGGTTTAACCTTACAGTTAGACCAATGTGTCAAGATACCCCGAACCTCCTAGGCAGCCTTATAACCTGACCACATTCCTAATCAATCCCTGAGTAACTAATCCAGTCACAAATGTAAATCTTAGCGATCAATGCAAAGGGTGTCGTCATAAGTCACCTGCATTGTTGTAACTTCGAGAAGATCCTAATCTTCTCGGAGGTACAACCCTGCAGTTGTCTTGTGCCGTCATCCTTTAAATCCACCTCGAAAGATCTACTCGTCAATATGCGTTAAGCACTTGAGTACAAATTACTTTAAAGACGTTTACCCTAAGGTTAGCCTTTCCGATCCCTGGATTCTTCGTCTTAAGACGACCCTCCTCTAAAAGACTCATTACTTGGTAGAGGTATTACGGTCAAGCTCTCATCAAGGAGTCATTAGAATACACCTGATTCTAAAGCAACAGAATGGGACAATATCTCATAACCTTTACTTGAGATTGCCATCTGAACTCCATTTGATTGCCTATCAGTTCTCTTAACTGAATTTATATCATACTTTCAAGTATAAAGATATAGTTGATTAAGAATCCAATTTCATATTGTCCTGTCATATTTAGGACTAGGGATTAGTAATTTAATCCAATTTGTTTAGCGTTCTCTTTTAGGCTCAATTTTTAACCTATCTTCTAGAGAGACAATAATTTAATTCCAATATTGCTTTTGCTAGAACAAGTTAGAACTACTAAACACTCATAAGAATTTAATCTTATTACTTACAAGCTTTCATTGTCAATCACAAAAGCATCCATATTATACAATGATAACAATGCCCCTTCGTTACATAAACCGAAGAAGGTCATCTTTCAGAAATAGAATACAACACATAAGTATCAAACACTTATTTCCATTCCTTTCAAAACTATACAATTACATTTTATGCAACAGCATACTTGATACAATGCTAACGGAAAAGAAAACATCTTTTCCCATTTAGTACATCTATAAAATCAAGCTGTAATTCTTTACAAATCAAATAAACAATCTGATCAGCTTGTCAGATCTGCATTACTTTTACCTCATACGGTAACCATCTGCAAAAATAGTCAACATGAGTCAGTTCAATGAACTGAGCATGATAAGCACTAACTTTTAAAACAATTGCAATCCATCAATTGTTTTCATTAAACACCCTGTTTAAATGAGATCAGATATTCACATAAGTAAACATAATCAGACTATGCCCTTGTAATACAAAATGATTACAAATATGTAACTCTATCATTATTACAAATAGTCTTATTCACTTTCTAATACTTCATCAAATATTAAAAGAATCAAGGAACGAATGTACACAACAATCATTGAATCCAAAATCACGACATTGGTCAGATCGTTTCATTCTTCCAAAAGGGAACAACATAACAATTCGGAATTCCACCAATATGTTACAAAACAATTTCCCACTGATAGATAAATATCAACAAGTATTAAATAAAGGAAGAGAAAGAACCAAACCATTCATACTTCCTTTCACATAAGTTCATCACTGTACCGTCTTCACATATGAAAACATTCAACCAGTATATAAATGAACAAGTTAGACAAGCCGCATGCAAGATCAACTGTTCTAAATCACGAAATAGAAACACAAAAAACTCCTGTACAGCAACTAACACATTAACAATTCATGTAACAACCTTAAGCCCAATGCTAGTTCCTTTTACACAGTAAGGCTTGACATAAGTTGAAAACAAGAACTACAAGCGTATCGCTGAAAACAACAACCTTATTGCATCAAACAATCTAAGGTTTCCTGTGAGACTATGCTATGTTGACCACACAGTATTTCCAAATCATGCACAGTCAAATCGGACAGATTAATTGGAAAAGAACATAGCATACATATTCTTGCTCAGTCAAAATCGGACTGAAGTAAAAGAAAGGAATTCAACCAAACAATCCTTACCTTGCCGCATGCAAGTCTTAGTGTGATATTCGCGACTTACCCAAACAAGGTCAGAACACGAAACAGTCATCCATACTCAAGGATCTCAACAGTCGACAAAAAAAAAGTGTCCAAAGTCAAGTTCAGAAAGAAACAGAAGTACCAGCTACCTTTCCAGAATTCCTAATGATTCAAACGAAGGTAACAATTCAAGCAAATGCATATGAATTCATACTGTAAACTGTTAATGGTTTTGTACATATAATCACTAAACCCTACAGCAACGTACTATGAAGTCGGATGATAAATCCATCTATGCCATTCATGGCAAACATTCAGAATGAAACAAGTGAAGCAAATCGAATACCCATTTCAAGCAAGGAAATCAATGAGCCGCTTGAACTTTCGAACAACTTTTCACATAGAAATGAAAATGCATACCAGAAATCTATACTTGATTATTTATTACAAATAACCGTGGTGGAAGGATTTGCCTTTCTCTATAAGGCTTCCACGAAAGCAAATAACAAAACACAAGGATGAATCTACATCCACAACAGTAGATAGCTTATATATGATTCAATCAAGGACTCCACTGAGTCGTTATAATAAAGTATAGATGTATTTATATTATACACAGTCCACAAGTAATCCCGCTAACACAATAACAAGGAAAACAACTTCCGCAAGGTCGTAAAGACTACGGTAACACAACAGTTGCCTGTTCCAAGCCAAAAATTGAAAACAAATGAAACCCGAAAGTATCATTAGTCACTGTCAACAAATCCCACGATAGAGTACCCAAAGAAGCATTAATACTGATCAATCTTACAGTATTCATCAGAATCATTCCATACAGTTTCCATAACAAGAAACAGCGACCACAATCAAAAAAACATACAGTGGTCTTATACTACACACAGGTATATTCTAAGGGCTCATGCCAAATAGGGCCGAACACTCAACCTTTATAAATAAATACCTCACATGCATAAGCCATAATGAATACTCAATGCAAAATAGAGTCGAAGTTCGATTTCAACAAACACCCATCAAGAGGAAATTGAAAAATCGAACCAAGAGATCTGATGCCAAAATCAAACTAGATCTCATAGAAAATTCATCTAATCTTCACAAAACATTTGAACAGTTGTTTTAATGAAAGCACTTGAAAGACAACAAGATATTTAAAGGTTAGGGCCTAAGCATGCCAGTATTTTGATCAAATTTCCAAAGCAGACCACAGGAAGAGCTCAAACTTCCTTTTCTTTTTCCCCGATAAAGCGACCAACAAAATTTCGCTGTCTCCATCACATATATATCCTCCATGACAGAGAAAAGAGCTATGGCAGTTCATATTAGCCATGCAACTCAAAGAGAACTGGTGCGAAGAACCAGTAAACAAGCAGAGAGAGAGAGAAGACCGAAAATCGCGACAAGCCAAACAAACCCCCAAATTTCCGCTTGCATGCCTTCTCGCGAGTTCCGAGCTCGACTTCCGAGAGTATTGAATGCCATTAAACCAATTTTCCCGCTTAAACTCTACTCCCACCGACCGCCAGAATTGGCGACAGTCCAACTAAAACTCAAGTTCATTTCCAAACTTAGCAATTGCCAAGTCTGCACAGATTAGCCGCCGCTTAAGCCTCCGCCATGACCTGTCCCTCATCCTTATCCCTTACATTTATTGCCATAGAAAACACCGCCCATGGTTCGCCACCCTTCATAGGCCCCTTCATAATCTCCTCATAAGTTAGGTTAGTATCTTAGGTTAGAGTTTAGGGTAATACCCACACTAACAAATTTACACAAAGATACTAACTTAGGATATTAACAAATAGCCTAGGTCTAGGTTAGACTAACAATAATCTAACCCCTAGGTTAGGTTTTAGTTTTAGGTTACTAACCCTTAATAATTCAGTTTGGTCCTTGTCCCAAAACTCGGAAAGACTGTATCATACCTTCTGAATGCGAGTTAGCTCCTGTTCTTATTGCGAATTGTATGTCAACGAATTATTACCTGGTCTACAATCGAGACCTTCCAGATATACTTTGATATCGGGAACCATTTCATTTCCTAAGATCAGCCTCTGAGTCATACTCGACTGCTTAATCAATGCTTCCATACCTTGCCACTGTTCAAGTGCGTGATCTAATTCATCACAAACAGATTTAAAGCATTACTTGGATCAATTCCACGATCCAAGTCTAGATATTATAGATGAATACCTCTATAATTCATTCCATGATCGATTAATATTCGACACAAAATGAAATAAATAAAAGAGTCTATTCATATTTTGACTCGTCAAGATCTGCAATCTGCAAGAAATTCAATACATATCAAGCATGATTTCAATCGAATCGAGGATCACATCCTTTTACAAGAAATCACATATCAACACTTGTATGCTTAGGAGAAAGTAACAAATGCTGGTTCGCAGTGTTACACATCAACTCTGCATATCTCACCTCCATGGGCTCAAATTCAAGTAACTCAACTGCTTCATGAGTTCCAATGTTGGCAACTCAAGTGACATGGGCAAGATTTCCTCTCTTCCATAGACAAGCCTCAATGGAGAGTTACCCGTGGATCTTTTGGGAGTTATCCTATCAGCCCATAAGGCTGATTTCATTTTGGTATGCCAAGACCTCGATTCTCATCAAGAGTCCTCCTAATGATCCTCAACAAGTTCTTGTTTGTGACTCGCTCGCCATTACCAAATAGTTCGATGAAGTGCTTAGGTAAATACCATTCTCGACAGCCCACTAAACCTTAGATCCAATGAATGCCAATGCATTATCGAGATTATCGTAGTAGGTACCTTGAATCAACTGCCGTATTCCCTCATAAAAGTCTAAGATGCTAGACTCATTTGCCTCTTTGAGTGCTACTGCTTCTGTCCATTTGGTGAAGTAGTCTGTGGCTGTCAAAATCCATTTGTGCCCTTGGCTTGAATTGGGATTAATGACTCCAATGAAGTCCAAACCCCATTGCATGAATGGCTGGTCAACTGAGATTGGATGCAATGGAAGGGCAGCAAACTTCTCTTTTCCTATGAAGAATGCACAATTCTTACACCTCTTGATCCATGCATAACAATCACTGAATATTTTAGGCCAATAATAACCAGCCTTCATGATTTTTAGAGCTGTCACTCTTGGTGCAAAATGGCCACCAGCTGGTCCATCATGGAACTCTTCTAATACCCTTTGAATCTGACCTGTGCTAATGCATCTCAGCAGCACTCCATTTACATCTTTCTTGAACAAAACTCCATCAACAATGGCATACGGGACAGCCTGCAATCTAAATGTCTCCTTTGGGTCTTGTTCATCTCTGGAGGGCATAGGCCTGTGCCTAGGAAGTGCATAATACCTTGGGTCCAGCAAGGAGTCGGGGCAACATTGTCTTCTTCTTGCCTGCCACTCGGCTCATGGCTGTCTTGGACTGTCAAAAACAGTTTCTTCTTTGTTGCATACTTCTTTTTGCTTCCCCAAAACCAGCTGCTCACACAATCCTTTCCCTCTTACCAGCTTGGTGATCTTGATCTCAATGTCATACTCCATGACACGGGTGATCCAACCTGCCCTTTTCTCATTCAAATCCTTGTTGAGGAGGAAGTCCTTAACCCCAGCATGTGAGACCAGCAGTTGAATCTTATTGTTTGAGACCAAATGTCTGAACTTCTTCAAGCTCCTGATGACAGCAAGGACATGCTTTTCAATAAAAGAGTACCTCACCTCACGTCATCTAGGCTCGGTTGAAAAAGGCAATCGGCTTTACTCATCATTATCTTTGTTCTGCTGTACTAGAAATGGTAGAAATAGTGTCATCACCTCCAAATGCATAGAGGATGAAATCCTTGGAGAAGTCTAGGTTGATGAGAGTTGGTGCTTGAGAGATAGCTTCTTTGATTGCTTCAAAGCTCTCCTTGCCTTCTACTGTCCACTTAAAAGCCATGCTCTTCTTTAACATTTTGGTGATGGGCTTGACAAGGGCTGCAAAATCTGGGACAAACCTGTGGACAAAATTGATCCTTCCCAAGAAGCTTTGAAGAGCCTTCTTGTGACTTGGCAATGGTAGTGCTCTTATGGCTTCAACTCTCTGGATCAATTGCCAGTCCCTCTTTCGAGACAATATGGCCTAGAAGTTTCCCCTCATGAGCCAGGAATATGCATTTTTTGGGATTCAATGATACCCCAAATCTTCTACACCTCTGAAATACCTGCCTCAGATGAAAAAGGTGATCCACTACATTTTTGGAGAATACAGTGATGTCATCAAGATATATCAAAACTATTTTATTGATCAACCCCTTGAATGCCATATCCATAGCTCCTTTGGAAAGTTGCTCCAGCATTTGATAGCCCAAATGGCATCTTCTTGTAGGCATAGGTCCCCATTTGGTGGTGAAAGCCGTCTTGAATGGTCATCTTCTTTCACCATCACTAATTATACCTTGAGTAGCCATCTAGGAGAGAGAATCTCTCTGAACCGGATACTACTTGCAATATTTGTTCCATTGAAGGAAGCGGGTAATGATCTTTGAGAGATGCCTATTGAGGTCTCGGAAGTCCACACACAACCTGATTTCTCCACTCTTCTTTTCTGGAACCAAGTTAGCAACCCAACTTGAGTGCTTGATCGGGAATATAATGCTTGCCTCTATTAGCTTATTTAGCTCTTTCTTCATTAGAGGCTCAATGTGAGGGTTAACAGGTCTCTGCTTTTGCCTGATGGGCTTAGCATCTGGATCCATTCTATGGTATGTTGTGCCAGTCGGGTTGAAACCTCTTAGATCTTTGTAAGTCCAAGAAAGATATCTGGGGAACTCTTGACAAAGTGAACAAAATCAGATTTCTCTGCTCATGGCCACTTTACCAATTTGAAGTGTTTTGCCTTCTTCCCACTAAAATTGGCTCTGAATCTTCTCTCTTGACTTTGTATGTTAGCCTTTCCTTCGGAACTGGTCATTAGGGTTGAAGATAGACTCCAACGTTACTAAACCCTTGGGAAGCTTGTTTTCCACGGCTACACTACTTGATCCCCATCTTCTTGCTCTAGTCAGTCCTGTCTTGATTCCTAGCGAGAATTCAGCTCTTCTTGTAAAAAATTGATGATCTGTTGATCATTCTCAAACACCTACCAACTTATATTATTATCTAGAACTGTTGGCCTCACAATCACATGGATATGTGGCTGTGTTTTTTCCCTTTTGATGTTGTCAACCACATCAAATGTTGCTCCAATTGCTGCGAGCCTATCTGCGACTTCATTTTTCTTCCTAGGTATGGACACGATGTTGAAAGCTTCGAAATCCTCAATGAGGTCCCATACCCTATTCTTGTAGTTCTTCAGCAGGTCATTCTTTGTAGCATGTTGTCCCCTGACTTGATTGACGATCAGCTCACTATCCCCGAACACCTGTAAGTTATTTATGCCCTTTTTCCTAGCCCAATGAAGTCCATGAATCAAGGCCTCATATTCAGCTGTGTTGTTTGAACAAGAAAACTGGAAACGAAAAGCTGAATAATATTTGATGCCTTGAGGTGAAACAAGCATAGCTCCTCCTCCTGCACCTTGCCTACTCCTTGATCCATCGAAAAATAATTTCCATACCTCATTGTCATCCTTATGGTTTGGTTTGGTGATGCTAGGAATAGGCTGGTTTTCTTCATGTATGCAATAGACTCCTAGTTCAGATTCTTCTACTTCTTGGTAGGGATCAAAAGCATGTACCTTGCTTGCCCATTCATCAAGAGTCAAATATGGAATGCTTCCAACTTTGGTGTCGGCTTCATCTGTGTTTGGATAATCTTCTTGATCAAATGCTGAACAGTTGGCATTGATTTGGCTTGGAGTATGAGGCTCAATATGGAAGTTTGCAATAGGTTCAGACCTAATTGTAGCCTTAGTTCCATATCTTGTTCTAAATAGCATGTGTGACCAATCAGCAGACAAATACCCTCAATCTTGGCTGTGAAGTCCCTTGACAAGCAAAGGGCAAAGAGTGGTGGAAGGTCTATGATTGATACATCTTGTAAGACAACAACATTTGGACATGCATGCAAGGTAAGACTCAAGTTTCTAATCACTCCAACTGTTGCTATTGCTGTCCCATCTAACTGCACTACCCCTTTGGATGTTATTTCATACTGGAGCCCTAGCTGATCAGCTATTTGTTTGGGCATGACAGAACTACTTGCCCCGGAATCAATCATGCAATTGTGTACTAGCTGATTTCCAATGATCAACGAAACATAGAAAGGAGGGGGCTTCAACATCTTACCTTGTTGTCCTCCATGACTTCCTTCAGGCTGGGCAGCATTTGTAAGCACTTTGTCTTGCATCTGAACCTGCTGATTTGAAGTTGGCCAATCCTTCATGGCAGCTTGCAGCAGATCTCTTTGTCCTGGGATGGATAGGGATTCCCACATTGATATATTGACGTTAGTCTTCTTCATCTGTTCAATGATACTGAATGGGGATGAAGTATCCTTTTGTTGTCCCTTGGTTTGCACATTTACTCCTTGCACGTGGGCAGCAACAGCTGGCATTTGAGTTGGCCTAGGGGCTGTTCTTGGCTGCCCTTGTGCATTTGAAACTGGACTTTGCTTGCCAATCATTTGTGGAGCCGTGGAAGGTTGTGGATTGGCTGGGGCTAATGGCTGTTCTTCACCCAAATTTCTCCTCTTTGACCTTGTGTTGGCTGCAACACCTTGAGAAACTGCTTGATTCATGCCACAGAAATCTTCTGCTTGCCAGTTCACCAATGTGGTGTCATTTGGGGCTGATTGTTGTTGGAATGTTTCTTGTTTCCTTGACTACCCTCACCCTCCACACCAGTAGTTGTCACCATCAATGCTTGATTGAGAGCACCATTGAAGCACATGGATTGGTTATGAGGCTCATTGCATGGAAAACACCAATCATATTCCTGAGCAATGTTGTTCTGTGTTGGCACTAATGCCTTAGAGGCAGATATGGCATTTGGATTATAGGGCTGGAATGGTCTATTGGCAGGAGGCCTTGTTTGATTCATATTTGCAGCTGGATTAGGTGGTCTTTGTGGTTGGTATGGCTGCCTATTAGGCTGAGCTTGGGGTTGATAAGAAGGTCTGAAACCTTGGGCTTGTTGCCTCTTGAGAGTAACTAGCTCATTTCCCAAATTTTGCAACTGTTTCATGACTTCTTGAAGCTCATTTGGGGCACTTGGGGACGAAGTGGAAGCTTCATTCGAACTCTAATTTCTAGGAGTGGGAGAAGGAGCCAAATTAGGTGCTTGACTGGTGTTTGGATTCTCTAAACTTGGAAACAGTGGCATGGGAGGTCTAGGGGCAAGTTTGCCGGCTTGATCAAGACAATTTTCAGCCTAATGGCAATGCTTATATGCCATAGGGATAGTTGTGCCTCCCATAGATTGAATTAACATAGAAATATCAAAATTTAAAGCTTTGAGATAGTATAGAAAAGCACCTTCTACTGTTGTTGGCTTGACTGCCACTGGAATCCTCTCCCAAGTTTTTTGAAATCTGAAGTTGAAATCGGTCAGCTGCTCATTGGGAGCTCTCTTGATGGTTGTCAGCTACTCCAAAAGAGACAAGTTGTCTCCCTTCTCTCCAAATTGCTCATGAAGTGCAATACACAGCTGATTCTAGTTTGTGATAGAACCAGCTCCAAGGCTCCTAAACCATTGCAATGCTTTACCCTTGAAGGAAGATGCCAGTAACTTGACAGCCACTTGCATTTCATTGATTTCATGAATTGCACAAAGGTTAGCAATATCTTTAACATGATCACCTGGAGTAGTCTGATTTTCTCCAGTGAAGTAGGGAATGTTCTTCAAGGCTGCAATAGGAACTGGATGTTGTGCATTGAGAGCAAGTGGGCTGCTGCCTGTGAAGTTGACGTAGGGGTTGTTTTGTGCCATTCTGATTGGTCTTAAAACCCTTGTTGACTGAATGAAAGGCCTCTAGGTGGAGGAGTTGAGAGAGTTCTGTTTGGTGGAGATGGAGACCTTTGAATCCTTCTTCCTCTTTGCCTTCTTCTTGGAGATAATTGCAGGTATTCAAATAGCACTTCTTCTTCTCCAACTCTTGACCTTGTGGTGATTCTTCTCATGAGTTTTCAGGCCTGCACTTGCTGAAACTAGTTGATTCTTCCCCTTGGAGTCGCCAGATATGCAAATAATAGCTCTTATAAGCAAGAAAACTGCAGCAGATGCATATCAACTTTGCTGCAATAAAAATGAGACCTCTAGGCTCCCACCGGGCGTGCCAAAACTATTGTTGCAGACTCACAGCACCCCTGGATGCAGATCAGGCTTCTAGGTTGATCACTCTAGCATCCAGTGTGATTGCACAACATGGAAACCTCTCTCCAAGTGTGGGGACTTGTGAAACTGAGAGAGGAATCTCCAGATTAGAGGCTGGTTCCTCAAACTCCTCTGATTTAGATCTATATTTTGTAAAACTACAGAGGTTCAGATCCTAATCCTACTCTAAACTGCAAGGAGACAGGGATAGAAATGCAAAAAATATGAAACTAACTAAAGGTGGTGATGCACCAAAAGGAGTGGTGAAACATATTTGTCATGCAAATAGACACAGATCAAAGTTCACAACATAAAACATACACAGACTGATAAGGTATAATTTAGGATCTGAAATGAAACAAATAATACAAACAGAGGACTGAAACCCATTCACAGAGCTTGCATTATCATTTCAGTGTCAAAAAAAACACGCATTACACCCTCAGAGAGGTAAAAGAAAACTGTTACAATCTTTGGAGAGGTCTGATCCTTGCATCAATCACTTGCTGGAGGTGAAAGAAGAAGTCTGCTATGCCCAAAAATGTTCCTCTCTTTAGAAATGAGCCAAATCTGGCTTTTACATTGCATGGGTCGAGCCCAAGGGATATAAAATGTACAAAAACATGAGAGCCCATCCCTTCTTGACTGCTAGGTGCATTAAAATGGCATGGGGGACCTTATAAACCCATACCCTATCATTTTGACCGGATTACAGGAGAATGCGACCCATTACTCGCATTAAATCTGCAGTGTTTGGAATGTCACTTCTGGCCATGAACATGCGTCAGAGCCATTTCTCAATTTTCTCTCTCCAGACTACACCAAAACTCAAGATTAACCCCGAAATCATGTAGAGAATTTCACAAGCTTTCCATTGATATAAATAACGTGCAAATCTGAGCTCTGGATCGAAAGATATGTCGATCTGAAGATTTAGGGCACAAAACAGTGAAAATGCGTTTTGAAATTTTTCCCGCGCTCTGCCACCTGGATGACACGTGTCAAGCGCTGATTGGATGCATAATTCTCTCTCCTTCCCTGTCCCATGGGTTTTCCTACTTCATTGGACACGTGTCCTCTTTTGATTGGCTCGGGTCGAATTGTGCTTGAAACCTTGCCCTTTGACTTTTGGACTTTCTCCCTTGTGACACGTGTCACGATTTGATTGGTTTGTGGGTCTACTAGCTTTTCACGCCCTTCGGCGTCATTTTGTCCCAGGATGTCCCAGTCTTTGTTGGGACAAAATCCTCCGATCTACCCGAATGGGCTTTCTTGTCCCTTATCTTCCGGATGACACGTGGCGCATGATCGATTGGCTCTCAACTTTTTCACGCTATCCGCGTCCCACGCGTCCCTTTGTCCCAACTGTCCCAATACGAAATTTCTCTGTTTCGAACCGAAGCCGGCCGGTTTGCTTCCTTGCACTCCATGTCCTAGATGTCCCGGTGTGAAAGTTCCTGTCGGCCGAACCGGCCGGTTCGCGCTCCTTCTAGCGTACCTTTGTCCCACTTGCTCTTATGCAGGGACAAATTCTTCTTCCGTTCGGCCTTGTCCTAGATGTCGCTTTGCGTCCTTTTCACGGCCCACCGCTTGCTTGCCCGACTGCTAAAGTTCTCTGCTTGGCTGATCCAGGCGGTTCGTGTCCTCACGCCCGAATGTCCCAACTTGCTTTTACTCGCATTAGTCAATTTTGCTTCCTCCTTTGGGATCCAAGATCGGCTTCTGCGTGCCTGCGCGTCCTTGTCCCAGATGTCCCTTTGCTTTAGCGGGCCACACATGAGGCTTTTCACCGATCCGCATCTTGATGTCCCTCACGTCCCTACTATTATGCGGGACTAGGAATTAGCCAATTTTCACAATTTTTCCTGTCCTAAGCTTGTTTTTGCGCTTTTTCACCTTTCCTCGAAACTTTCTCTTTTCCTCTTGGATAGGAGAGTTAGGAAAATATGATGGGACCACAAACATGATTTTTTCTGGATCAATCAATTTTCCTAAGGGCTTGAGAATTCAATGCACGTTATCGAATTAACCACAGGGGGTGAATTTGGATAACACTTACCTTGCCTCTTTCCATGACTATTTATCCTAACCCTACCTTTGGTGTACCAAAACACACCTAAACATTCCTGCACCTGACCTATGTCATGTTTCTTGACCATATCTTATACCTTGGATACCGGAGTCATGTCAACCTTGTTTGGATAAAATTATCGACCTTAGACAAAGTAGAGTTTTCCTACTCTTCAACTTATGATCTTGTGTTTATAGTTTCTCATATGTGTGCATTTGACTGTCACTACCTTTGACCCTAACCCATTACCTGGATTACCTAAGTGGACCTTTTTCCCTTTTTTACCCGTTACCCCACCTTTTCTTCATCACATTCACCATTTATCAAACCATTCACTTATTCTACTTTCTACCTCATTAGTTTCTGGTTTTATGGGATCACCTTCACCCACACATGGGGAAACCACATATTATTTTTGTCAGTGTCACTTAAAAATACAAGCTACGCAACAAAAAGGGGAAAAATGTAGACACCAAAATTGGGTCACACTCCCCTTGGTCCCTTGTCAAATAAATACCTTGAACACATTCACCTAACCATGGCCCCTTTCATCCCACACTAATATTAATTTAATTAAATTAATTCATTATCCTCACAATATTTATTATTTAAATATCCTAATTGGGATAATGCCCACATATACACCTCATCTAGCCACCTCACCCTAAGACCTATTCTTAGTATGTTTCCATAACTAACTAAGACCTACCCAAACCCTAAAAATCAAAGCCTACATTCCCTCTAACCATATTCCCACATGTTAGAAGGAAGCTTCCATTCTAATCTATAGAGAAAATGAACAAGAGCCCAGAAAATCAAGGGGATCTGCCTAGTTTAGTAAACCTAGGAAATCCCACCCTAACCAATGCTAGTTACCCTTAACCACTTAAGCTAGAACCACCGTCGGTTACCATTTAATCCCAAAACAACCTTATTTCGAGGTTGGCACATTTTTAGGGAGATAATCACATCTTTTGAGAACAAGTGACGAAACCAGAGTTGTATGCAAGGAACCAACATTAGTATACATCAGAGCATCCATAGCCCATACCTGAAGCAATCACACAACCATCTGCCTTCATGGGAGCATCCAGGGAAGCACCAACACTACACCAAGTTCATTCCATTTGATCACCCACCATTACCAACCAGGCATCAAGCTCGTACAAATAGTAAGTTTTGTTAACCAACACTCATCTATTCATCATTTGGTAGATCCTTTTACATTTGTTATTAGCTTTTTCTCTCATTTCCATTCCCCCATCATCTACCTCCATGAAAACTTGACCATCTTTTTATCCATACCCTTACACTACCCATACCTAGATCTTAATCATTCATGTGCATATCCAGGATCCATACGAATCTTGCCATTTCCCTTCCATCTTCATCTAACCTCAGATCTATCACCTAGCCAAGTTTTATTGAGTTTCCTGTACCTCGACCATACCGATGCGGTTACCCACAACCATCGTTGGTTATCCTAAACGATACCACCATACCAGACTACATCAATCTCTCGTGTCTTTTACCAGAAACCAAGAACAGAGCTCCTAAACTTCCACCAAATACCCAAAACCACCTAGAATCTCACCTTGACTAGTATCGCATTCACGACCAAGACATTTACCTTCAAATTCAGGTCATAGCTTAGCCTTTGTTTTGAAAAAAATTGATTATTGTAGGCAAATGAGATACCTAAATCATTTTAACTATAGTAGGATTTCCTTTATTTCTCACATTAATTTGCTTTAAATAGTGGATTGACAACCATCTAGGAAGTATCACACTTCCCGGATCTAGCATACACTAGGCAGTCCACTACATATATTGTTTAAATTTTATTTGGTGGTATTGTTTTCCATTCCAGGTAGTTCCTCCAAGAAAAAAGGAAGCTCTCATGATCAACTATGGATCCAGAATTCATATGCTGCGCAACAACCTATAACCAACATTTTAACAAGTATTCCTCCTAACCCATTACCCTTATTTATTTTGTCAACATTTGAAGAAATGCTCTAGAATCAGGTGAAACACTACAATGGTTTAATTCCCATTTATAGGACTAGCAGTGTAGGGTTCTACATGATTATGGTAGATTGGTTCCGCCCTTATAGTCACTTTGGCTTTGTATCGAGTCCTGAGAATCATATGTGACCAATCGGATGATAGATAACCACCCATCTTGGTAGTGAAATCTCGTGATAGGAAGATGGAAAAGAGAGGAGGGAGATCAATGAATGATATGTCTTGGGTGAATGATAAACTTAGGCATACATGGATGGTAATTTGAAGTCCTTGATAACTCCAACAATGTCTTAACCATTGTTCCATCTAGTTGAAAAACTCCTCTTGCAACCGGTGCATATTGTATGCCTAGTACATTTGTAATTTGTTTGGGCATGAATGAGCTACTGGCACAAGAATTTATCATTCAATTATGTACCAGGTGGTCACTAATGATCAAAGAAATATAAAATGGTGGTTTTTTGTTTTCCTTAGGAATAATTTTCCCTCCAAGCTAACACAAACTCATAGCATTTGTTTCTCAATGACTTGAAGATCCATCGGTTATACCAAAAATGTTTAGAGCCTCTTGCAAAAATTTCTTTGAGAAGGAATTAATGGTACGTCCCATATAGTAACTCTCATAATGGTTTTCTTCATTTGTTCTACTATGTGAAGGGAATTGATCCAACTTTTTTGACACTTCTTTGGGCATTGGGATCCTTCTTTGGAAAATACTTGTTAGGTATTGTGATGCCTGAAGAACCTTCTTTCCTTATAGCTTGGCTAATAAGTGTATCTCGGTATTTTATTCCCAACAAATTTATCAACCACTTTGCTTATGATTGAGGCTATGAAGTATATGCTTGATTAGATTTGGAAGGTTGTGGTTTCTTTTCTCTCTTCTTGGAATGAGTGTTTTCCAACACTAATCATTTCATCGTTTTCTTTACTTTTTTTTGAATGATGAAATAGATAGGGTTATGGGATAGGAGGAATACCTATTAAATAGGTTGGTTGATGGTTGTTGCATGTGTTCTAAATTCTTAAACCAAAGGTGCCATTGTGAGAGCTTCCTTTTGGGTGGGAGGAACTACACTTAAAATGGAAAACAAGACTACAAAAGAATAGTTAAATAATATATGACAGTGGACTACCTAGCGTATACTAGATCTAGAAATTATGATACTCCCTAGATGGTTGTCAATCCACTATTTAAAATAAATTAATGTGAGAAATAAGTAAAGTCCTACTATAGTTGATATGATTTAGGTATCTCATTTAATCAAAATAAGAAAATCTAATATAACGGGCTAGGCTATAGTCAGATTTGAAGGGTTGGTAGGTGTCAGTCAAAGTATTACAGATTGGTCAGGGTATGATTCTAGGTTGTTTAGGTCAATTGGTAGGAGGTTTTTGGCTATATTCTTGGGAAGAGTATAAAACACAGAGACCGGCGTCATTCTAGTATGACCGATGATGGTTACTACGGGTTTTCAATAACTCACTAGTTCATGATTTAGGGATTTGTTTGAGACTAACCTAGAGATGGTGAGGAGTGGGTGTAGGTCTGGAGAGGTATTAGAAATACTCAAAGATGTCCAACAGTCAGGTATGGGTAATTATATGGTGTGGGTGAAGGAATGATCAACTTGTATGGAGATAAATGGTGAGGAAGTGAGAGTTCAAGTAGAAGCTAATAACGGAGGTAACAAAGCCTACTAGAATGAAAAATAGAAGAATGTTGGTTAATAAGATACTTACTATGATGTAGGTTCAATGACTGGATGGAGGTGATGGTTGATCAAAGGAATGGTGTTTGGTGTCGTGGCAGTGTTTCTCGGAATGCTACCATGGGTGCAATGCTCCTAGATCTATTTGGATGATGGTTCTGGATGCTGGATGCATGAAAAGATGTTGGTTCTACTTGCATGCAGCTCTGATCTCATTCTCCTCTGTCTTGAATGTGCCAACCTCTCAAACAAGGTTGCTAAGGTGAATAAATGGTAAACAACATTTACGTTCTATCTTGACCAATGTCGATTAAGGTGAGATTCCCTAGGTTTACTAAAATGGGAAAATCTTTCTAATTTCTTGGGCCAAGTTGGTTTGTTGTTGTGAATCAAGATGGAAGCTTCCCTTCTAATGAGCAGGAATGTGGTTAGAGAGATCTTAGGCATTGATTTTAGGGTTAGACCAAATCTTAGCTCATTAAGGCAAGTAAGAATTAGTTATTGTTAGTTATGGAAACATGCCAATAATAGTCTGGGGTGAGGTGGCTGGATGAGGTGTCTAGGTGAGGTGAAAATTAGGTCAATTAAGGTAATAAAATAATGGATATTGTGAGGATGGGTATTTAATTTAATTAAAATAATTAAATTAATTATTAATATGGGGTGAAAGGGGGCCATGGTTAGGTGCCCATGTTTAAGTTGGTTATCTGATTAGAGGCTAAGGGAATGTAACCAAATTTAGGTGTCTACATTAATGAGGAATATATATTCAACTTGAAAAATCTTCTGCTTTCCATTTTAGCAAAGTGGTTTCTTTAGGTGCCTGTAGTTGATCTAATGTTTCTTCCATAGATGAATTTTCTCGTTAGCTCTAAAGGGCGATACGGTTTGAACCATAAGGGCCTACCTAAGAAATCCATTGGGATAAATATTTTGATTATAGGGTTGAGAACAAGGATAATGCCATTAATAGTCTTGAACTAGATTATTCTAGAAAGGTACTATGGTTCTAGATGAGCTCAGTAGCGAGAGGGTTCTAAAATTTCAAAGGCCTAATATACGTATCTTGATTTGTATCTTTATTTTAGGACATATTGTTCCCTTGAAAATGAGGATGGTTAGACGATATTGCTGATTTTGTGGCTGGTATGGATGATTGTATTAAAATTGTTGCCTCTTGAGTGCAACAAGCTCATTTCCAAAATTTTGCAACAACGATTTGACCTCCACCAGATCATTAGAAGGAATAGGTGCAGTCACAGTTGATTGACTAGAATGTGTTGGAATAGGCACAATGATTGGTTGTTTTCTTGCAATTTCTATAACTAAAGGCATGGGCACCTAAGCACAATCTTTCTATCTTGAATTAAAGAATTTTCATCCCTTATATCGACCTCTTGGACATCAGGAACTGTAGTTCCCCCATAGACTAAATCATAACTACTATATCATTGTTTAAGGCCCATAAATAATACAAGAATGCATTGTTTGGAGATGGCCTTACGAGTGTTGGGATTTGGTTCCAAGTTTTGTCAAACTGAAAATTAAAATCACTCATATATTCTTGAGGGGCTCGTTTTATGGTAGTGAGTTGTTCCATAAGTGATAGGTGATCACTTTTGTCCTCAAACTACTTGCAGAGCTTTGTGCCTAACTCGTTCCAAGTAGTAATGGAACCAGCAGTTAAGCTTCAGAACCATTGAAGTGCTTTACCTTTAAATGAAGTAGGAAAAGTCTTACTACCACGTTATCCTCCATAATAATGTGCACCGCAAAATGCTGGCCACATCAAAATGTGCTCCCAGGGAGTAACATTAGTTTCTCCAGTATAAAATGGAAAACTTTTCAAAGTAGCTACAGGTATAGAATCTCTTTAGGCTAATAACAAGGGGTTGTTGGCATTGAAAGGAGGAAAAGCATTGGCTTCCATGGTGACTAAGGGTCGATTGTTCCTTAGTGGAGAAAACCTTCCATCTAGAGGAGTTGAATGACCTCTATGAGGTAAATCTACAACTGGTGATGTTGAAACACCTCTTCTTCTTCTCTTTGGAGGAGACAAGAAAATTTTGATATGCTGATAATTTCCTTTCCTTGAAGAAGATCCTATCTAAATTATTCACCTAAGTTAACACAATGATATTTGGAATCTAGAGATATAGAATCACACAGGTACTTTGATTTATGAAAGTGAGAAGAGAAGTACCAACACTTGTCCCATCGGGCATGCCAAAAATTGATGTTGCCAAATCATTGCACCCTATGAATAGATAGAATGTGAACATGACATTCGGTGTGATTGGGAAACATGGAATCACCTCTCAATATATGGGACTTGAGATCAAGGTGAACCTTAGGAGAAGGTTGGTTTCCTCTTCCTAAACTAAGTGTTGTGCTACTCCTAATGTAATAAAATGGTTATCTAGTCTTATTATAACATATTAATGGGTTTTAGGGAAATATATTTGCAATAAATGAAACTATACTAGGGATGGTGATGCACCAAATACATGGTATTGCAAGACTCGGGAAGGGTTAACTTGAAGATGGTGTTATGCACCATAAGACAAATTCACTTAATGCAACTTAGAGAGGGTAAAAAATAGACCACAGACTAAGAAGCATGTGTTCCCTTTGTTAAACTTCAATCAAATAATAGTATATTAGTCTTCCAATGAAGAAGGATGAACTTGAGAAGGGTGAACAAGCACCAAAACTCAACTGCATGTAATGATCCACCACTTGATAAGCACATAACTCTAAGAACTTGTAATAGAAACTTGAACTTGCATAGTGTACCTACAAGCATGAGAAAGGAACAAATAAGTATAGAAGGATGAAAGGACCAAGATTAGTCACAAAACAAACACTTTTATTACTTCAATAACATGCAAAATGCATCATACATTCATAAGAGGCAATGGTTTCCATTACAGTCTTGAAAGGAGGCTTGAAAGTTCCCTCAACATACAAGAACAACTTACAGAAGAAAGAGGATTCTTGAAAAACACACACTTTCCTAAGATGTATAAGCTCGTCGAACTCCTTTGAATGAGCTTCCAACTTACATTTATAGAAGAATTATGTGAGAGAAAAGAGGAAAATTAATAAATTCCTTCCTAAATTGAAGGTACATGATGGTCAATTTATTACAAAGTTAGTTGAATCACTTGAGAATCTTCCATCATGTGTCATTAATGGCTTGTTGACTTAATCTTATCAATTAATTAAAGGAATATTTAAATAAAATATATTTAATAATACTGAATATTATGATTAAAATAATTAAATGAAAATATTAATTTAATAAAAATTATGGTGGGCCTCCCTTAGGATTGGTTTGCACTAAAATGAGCATTCATGAGAAATAGTAAAAAAACCAACATGGTTGTTGGCTCGGCGAGCCAACTCATTGAGTTGGTGTTGAGCTCCTCTCACCTTCACCGCCACCGAGCATCCATCACATCGAGCTCACCACCGAGATAATTTTCCATGAGCTATGTTTGACTCAAGCTAAAATGGTGAGAAAATCTTGGCAATCTTTTCCCAGCCAAGATCTCGCGAGTTTATCTTAATGTATGGATCAACTCGTAGAGTTGAGCTCCTCTCGGTGAGTTCTTCCATTATATTCATTTTGGTCCATCTTGCACTTTGATAGAGTCTCATTGATTATTTCCACTCACCAATTAGTTCACGTACTCTTTGGAGGTTATTTTGTATTCAATTTTTATTGGCCAAGCCGGTCGACACTCGCTTTAGGTAAGCTAACGCGTCATGTAATCCTCAAACAATGATCATATCGTATGACTTGGGAAATTCCACCAAATGACTTTGATCTCATCTTATTTCCACCTCATATAATGATTCATCACCACGAGAACTCATGAGAGAGAAGTATGCATCATAATCATTGATATTCATGTATATATAATAGGTAACCTCATTACATCCATGGAGCCATTATAGAGTGTCACAGAGAAGCAGACCATAGTCATGCATTGTAACTAGACTTATGTAACTAAGCTAACAAAAGAAAACTACAATCCCCATGCCTAATACATCCTCTCCCGAATGTAATTATCCATTAACAGAGTTCTTGCAGTATTTTTTCGAGTTCCGCCCACACTCTAAGTATCTCTATTTACTCTATAGGTGCTTGTATTTATAGCTTTTCTAGACTGCCAACTCATCCTCTAACACCCTTAGATCTGATGCCAAGTGTCTGAATGTGGTCCTCCATGTGAGCATGCTCCTCTAGGCTTGAGCTTCCCACTTTATCCCATGATGTGATTCTAGAAGATTCTATCGCAGCATGCTCCTTCTCAGGCCAACTGTCACGCTGTGCTAGCATCTTATCCACACACAATTGGGTCATGCTTTTCATGTGTTCATCCCCAAATATACAATTTTTCTAAGTCTCGAACCATTGGCTCTATCCACACATGTCATGTGCACCATGAGCTTCCTTAAACCCTTTTCTAAAACCCTACCTTATGTACTTTGTCCTTTCTCACCTTTCTTTAATCGGGACATTACACGCCTTCACGCTTTTTGTACTTAGTCAATATTCTAGGGGCCCAACATCACCCCACACTACGCCTGTTCTCTATCTCTGTGGGAACACTTCCCTTAGTGAGAGAAAGAATACAAATAGGCTTACACCTAGGAAAAGAATAAGAGGATGAAAGAATGGGAAAGAAGAAAGAATGGGAGAGTGAAAGAATCATTGCAATAGATTGGGAAAATCCTTTTGCAAGTTAGCCTCTAATTTATTCTAGGCATTGACTTCATCCTACGCTCTTTGACAGAGGTCACCGACTAGGGCACTTACCTCCCCAAAATTTAGTCCATCTCCTTTTGCGCACTCATAGTATCCGTGATTTTCTCCAACTCCTTACATATATCCTCCAATGTGTCCATTCTTTGTGTGATATGTGGATATAGCTCCTTCAACTAGTTTTTGATTGAAACCCTTAAGGTTTCAATGGCCTCTGATTTCTTCTCAACCTTGGAAAGGATTTTGTCTCTTTCTGCCCTATTCCCCTTATTTTTCTCCTAGAACTCCTTGAGTTCCACTTCATGAGTGGTGACCAGGGTGCCTGTCACTTTATCTCTATCCACACAATTTTCGTGTGTGGCCTCGGCCCGAGTCCGGGAATCATCCCTTACATCAAAACACTTTTCTCGTACTTTGTGATGAGCGCTATAATTTTCAACTTATCTTCCTTCTCTAAGCACACTGCCACTTCCTCTATAGACTCCAAGGCTGGTGATTGTCTTTCCATGGTGAGGACCCTTGTTAAATCCTCTAGGCATCCCAAAGCAGATCCATAATTCTATTTCGGCATTGCTTTAGTCCATATGCTTTAATAGTATGGTCTCGTTGATGGATTCTACCTTCTTGTACACAACGCTCAAGTTGGCCTTTTCATCCTTCAATTCCCACTTGCCACTAGGTACTAATTAACTTTTCCGGCTCAGCTCCTTGGTTAATGTAGCTAGCTCTTCCTCTTTCTCCTTCGATCCCCTTCCGGATCCCCGATCCTATCATTTTATCTATCTCCTCCTTAACCTTCACATGTAAATTGGGATTCATCCGATAGGGCCTCTTCCTAACCAAGCATGCACTATCCTTTAGCTTTATCTTCATCTCCCCCAAGGAATGGTGAATGCCTTTGAGCTCATGGTACCCACGTAGGAATAAATCCTCAAATTCGTGTAACAAATCAATGATCTTAGAGACTTCCTTCTCCAACCAGTAATCTCCAATAATAGCTTCCTTAGGTTCTTCTCCTGAACCGATGTTAACCTTCTTTGTCTTTAAGGGCTCATGGTAGGCACACACGTGAGTATCAGCATTGTCCACTACCTTGCACATCCCTATAGAATGGCTAACATCCAAGCTTTCTAATTCCTCTCCATCAATCACATACACCAAATTTCCTTTCTCCTTTTCCAAACATGCACGCTCAAGCTATAACTCTTCTGTTTCCTCTACTTCTTCTTCAAAGCACGCCTCCAATCTTGGTTCACCTAGTAATTCCAATAGCCTATCCTCCACCATGGCACTATCCCCCATGGTAAGGCACTTGATACCCTACAAGGCTTTATCAACTGATGGCTTGGTACTTCAATACTCAAAGGTTTGAATAAGGTCATCCGTGAGATCTTTCCAATTCTTTGTCTAGTGGTGTGTCTCTGAATGAATGTACCATGCACGCACACAACCCTAAACTATAGAATAAAGCTTATACACCCCCCCGTAGAGGATGGTGAAAAATATTCCACACCTTCTCTCTAGACCCATTCACACTCCTAGATATGGAAAGAGGTGGGCTCCTTCCCATGGTAGTCCTTGATGGTGGTGGGCATGTTACTCCTAGAGAATTTGACAGAGAGAGCAATTCTTACCTCATGCCATTCCAAAAGGCTCTTTAAATGTATATCCCACCACCATGCCGTTGTTGTCGAGTAGGACATAACTTAGCATCCCTCTTCGTTCCTTCTCATCCTTCCACTGAGCTTCCACCTCTTACGAGAAAGATCTCAGGGAAGGCTCCTCTTGAATACTTGGGCAGCTCTTTTCCTCCTAGGTGTTGAACTATGCGCACCTTTGTTACCTTGGTCACCGACCCTCTCAACTTCCATCCCATCAATTCATAAGTTCCCCATGCATAATTGTCACATGCTAGACTAGTGGTATCACTTACTGACTGAGCATCCTCAAACTAGATAACTCCATTAGTAGGATGTATCATCTCTGGGTCCCTGATTGTGCACACGTTATCCTATCCGAACTTTTCCCCCAAAGGTTCAATATGGGGTGTCAAATTCCCATCAACTAGGGATATAATGACCCACTCCTTTTTTCAAATCTGATGTACCCTTTGTTGAACCGAAGGTCCACATTGTTCTTGTAACACCATGGGTGCCCAAGTAGTGCTAGGAAATTTTCTACCTCGGTGAGTGCCAAGACTTCAAATTCCACATTAAACTAGGATCCTTGGATAGTAATAACTGCATCCTTTAAGACAACGATGGGCATATCCTTAGTTTTTTTTTCCATATACAACACATTCAAATATGGTGTAACACAAGTCTTCCCATCTAATGCCATGCACCCAAAGTTAGAACATTAACCTCTACGCGGTGTCAATGAGGATATTACTAAGGAGCCATCCATATAAAACCACATTTAACATGATCTCATTTTCATATTCAAGGCTATGAGGGGAAGGTTTACATGCAAGACCTACCTCTCACACTCTCCTCCGGTGCGTGGTACCTTCTCTCTCAACCATGATCCTAGTAAGGGAATGATATTCTCTTGCCTTAGCATTTTACACACCTCCTTGACCTCATCTAGGTCATCCTTTGGCACCTTGACTCTCCTTCCTTGTTCCTCCCTCTTGGATTTCTCCTTTAGACACTAGATTTCCCCTTGTAAACTCCGAATGACATCCATAGTGTCTTGATATACCTCCTTCTGATGCACAAGGTCTGGATACTTTCCATGAACTACTTCCTCCCTTGAAACCAGGTTCTTCTACCTTGGTATCTCTCTTACATGTGGACTTTTGCCCTTTTTATTACTAGGACATGCTCTAACCTTGCATCCCATGTTACCTAAGGCATCCACTAGGTGTCTTCCTTCTTAATACCGACCATTACGCAGCACCTTGTCTTTCTCGTGTTTGTTGATTCATGTGATCAAACAATTTCAAGCATTCCTCATACTTATGCTTCTTTCCGCACCACAAGCACTGCAACAGGTCTAGCATTCACGTTTGTAATGATCTATAGATCCACAGTTGAAACAAGTTCCATGTGGGAACTCAGTCCTTCCTCCTCCATGGTTACCATGACCATGGAATCCTCCTTGAAAACCTCTTCCATGTGCACCTCCATCTGCGTGCTCCTCATAACAACGATCATCACCCTTGGAACTACTAGCAATATTGGTCAGCGCACCCCATGATTAATGGCCTCATGGATTTGATCAATGAGCCTACAGTCCTTAGTATCATGGGTTGTAGAGGTGCAAATCTTGTAGTAACAAGATACATTCTTCTAGATTGCGTGTTGCAGCAAGGGGCACCTACTCGCATCATGGTCCCCATGAAAATTTCACAATCTATTGCCACGGTGTGTACTATCCTCTGGGGGAAATTATCCTTAATGTGCCCCTCTATTTCACAATCTGTGCACCACAAACCACTGTGAGTCTCATGGGCTGAGTTCACAAACAAATTTTCCAATTGCTTAGCCATAACAGCAATCTAAGCCTCTAGGAATGGGATAATGCCAATGTATCAACACTACCAATAGCCTCGGTGCATGTGAGCAACTTCCAATGCCTCGCACGGGTCTGTAAAAGTTTTATGAGATAAGGCCCTTCTAAAAGGAGTGATCAACCCTCCAAAAAACCACTGAGCATGCTATGAAGGGTGAATATCATATGATAATTTAGACAAGAGAGTTTTAAAGTGCACATCATACTCCCACACACTCTCTACCATTCCTTTTTGAATCTCCTTCAAACCAAAGTGATGCTATTCTGCTCAAACTCAAGAATGTGGAATTCTACCAAGAATGTATTCTTTAAAGCGGTATAGTCCACTACTATTTTTTTAGGGTCATACTTCCTATACTAGCTATGCTCGCACCCTTGCAACGTGGTTATAAATTGAATAGCCTTCATTCTAAGGTTTTGATACCCTTTGCATGTCATAGTAGTTCACACTTGTGAACATGTTCCATAACATCCTCAATACCTCTATAATCAAAAAATGTAGAGACATTTCAAAGAAAACTTGTGGGGGTGGTTGGGCCCGAATCCTCTTGAGCCAAATCCTTGGTTTCCACCTATGTTTCCTCCACCACCTGATCCACCAAGTCCACTAGGTCCTAAACCACTAGATCCACCAGGCCCACCAGTCCTAAACCACCAGATCCACCAGACCCACTAGGTCCTAAAGTGGTCATGCCAAGGGTCCCCATAGTTCCACTAAGCTACATGCCTATGGTCTACGAAAATTCCCCACTGCCAATAGTATACCCCGTGCTTACTCGCAAATGTGAGACCAAAATATTTTGTGTTTATACCTTGCCTAAAATTCCTAACACTAGGTTGGTGTTTGCAACCATATAAGGCCCAAACAAGAAATTATACCTCATGGGTGTAGATCGATCACTTCCAATGTAACCAAATGGGTGACAATATTTTCCTTTGATCTGGAAAACCAAGCACCGTGGTCTGGTCACTTGGTGTGCTTAGATGCGTGCTAACAATTCTTCTCTCTCCGTGTGATGAACTCTCATCAGAAGCCGAAGGGATTTATCTTACGTGCTTGCTAAGATGGGGTCAATAGACATCGCTTATGTTCCACGTCCTGCGTGAAACCTCAAATCCTTCCCACAATGTCTACCACTATACATCCATCACACCTACAACCTCATGTTTTCTAGCAATCTCCCTTTCACATGCTTCACCATACTTGAGTCATCTTTCCTCCCTATCTTTCTCTGTCACAACATCTTCCATCTTCCTCCACCCTAGCTTCCTTTCACCCAACACTTAGAATGGTTTAGCCGGCCATTGGGAATGCCTCTAAACTCATGGTAACCATCAAGATATTCATAGCCAGAGGGACAACTCATAGAAATGATCCTCTGGGCTCTTGCAGAAACTCAAACTTAGTAACCTGCTGAGACAGAATATGTGAAAATGGCATACTCTAGAGTATAGCTATCCAATACTCCTTTCCACCAATGATCCACAACATGGGTCCACATCATATCTACATCCTATAACCTCTGGTATTCTTCTTGGGTCCACACATGTGATCCATAACACCAACTTGATCTAGATGTATAGGTTGTGATCCATTCATATAGTTCCACTGGGAAGCAACAAAAAGTCTCATACGAGATCATGGTAGAGGTTATCTTCTACCATTCTACGTTCATTAAACTCAAGTCTAGTGCTGAATCTCTAAGTGAATTCATCCTTTGTGCTCTTAAACCATGATTCAACACTCTCCAATGTTAACCACTCTATCATTACTCACTACATGACTATGATCTATGATTGTAATGTTAGCTTCAACTAAGTTGCAAGACACTAGTTTGAACTAACAGGTTCTGGAATAGATTCTAATTAACCAAACACAAGATTTCCATTTTTAACTTATAGCAAGTTCACAAGGTTCCAAAATTAGGGTTACATGTTTTACTTAGGTTCAGGGAGCAAATCTCCCTCATGCCTGCTCTCAAACAGGCCTAGAAGTTCAACTATATTTTTCACACATTTAGATTTATCAAAACTTTCCTAAACTAGGCTCATTGGATAGGAAATTTCCTCACCTTTCCAACCATATAAAGAATTCCTCCTAACTCCTTGTAAAACTCAAGTTATGGCCGGGTGGAGTTTTAGGGGAAAATTTTCCCTTGGAGGTCCGCGGGGTTAGGGAGAAAATGCCTTCGCGCCCCCACCGATGCCCCAAATGCCACGTGTCATCATGTGATTGGTCCAGATGGTGGGTCATGGGAAAAACATGAAATTTTTTCCCAAAACCAAGTTTCAATTTTCCAAAGGAAAATTTTCCTCCGTGCCTCTGCACTTGCCCAAATGGCCACGTGGCACCTTGTGATTGGCTGCGGGCCGGCGGAGAGAATTTGGATTTTATTGCCCAAGGGGTTAAATGGTTAAAATAATTACATGAGACCCATGTACACCCATGGGGACATGTGTCATCACCCCATTGGTTGTGGGGTGGGGCCATGGAGAAAATAAGAAATTTTCTAAAGGGGAAAAAGTTAAAGTTTTCAATTCTTAACCCGTGGGCCCTCCCTGCCACGTGTCAGCATGTGATTGGTGTGGGAAGCGGAGTTGTGGGGAAATTTTTGAAAATTTTCCAAAGGAAATTTTTTCAAAAATTCTAAATTTTCAATTTGAACCCACGTACCCTCCCTGCCACATGTCAACACGTGATTGGTTGGGGGCCGCCACAGAGGCATGGGGAAAATTGGGAAAATTTTCCCAAAGCAAAATTTTCAAAAAAGATAGAGTTTTCAAAAAGTCCACCCCTCCAAGATGCCACATGGCATCATCTGATTGGATAAGAGGGTGGCGGGGGTGGAATTTTCATGGAAATTTTTCCCGCGCTAAAATTTAAAATTTTCTAAGTTATATTAATTCATTTTTGGTTTTGGATGGCCATTTTGAAGTAAAACTTCAAATGGCCATAACTTTTGATTGGGAACTCCATTTTGGGAAAATGAGGACTTTCCGGAAAATCTCTAGTCCTCTTTGCATAGGAATCATCAATTTTAGTTTTTATGAAGTTTTGAGGGTCAATTTTAAGAAAATGATCTGCAGGCTTTAAATTCAAAACTGGTAGTTTTTCCAACTGTCAATTTGATTAAATTTGAACTCTTCCTTCCCTCAACATGTTAAATAGACATGGAGGATCAACTTAGGGAAGAATTGGTATGTTTTAAAGGTGTCAATTTGATCAATTTATTCAAGTTGTGTTTTTCTCCAACAAGGGACAGAAAAACGACCTAGGAAGGGGATTGATTCAAAATTTGAATTGGTTAAATTGTTTTCTCGAGTTTACTTTGTCAATTTGAGTTTGGTGTAGTCTTAGCATAGTAACATATGAAATTTTAAAGTTAATTAAGAAGTATAAATGTGAGCTGTTCATTTATTCAAATGTACATTACCAGTTTTAACTTTAAAATAGTGAGTTCATTCCTCTAAACTGATTTTGTAATTTATCTACTGAATGTGCATATTGCTCTAATTCAGAAAAATACAATGCTCCTTAGATTATACATTCAATATGCAAGATTGATTTCTAGATCAAAAAACTCATTTCAAAAGATAAGGCTTCTGTCATTTCTTTTATACGTACTCTCTTTTCTAAAATAGAATTTGCATAATATAACAGCCATGTGATTTCCAAAACAACAATGCAATTGAGAGAAGGATATATTTCTTTCATTGATTTCAAACAGCACATTACAACTTAACTCCTTTCCAGTTGATTGGATTTTCAATTTTCAAATAAAATACAAGTATATCATTTCAATTTCATTTCTTTCCAAGTAAAATAGAGAGATATATTTCTTTTTACAATTCTCAAATCAAATACAATTTCCAATAAAAAGGTAAACACTTCTCATCTCTATATCAATTACATTCATCCACTTGAAGTGGGAAGGTTACAATGACATTTGTTCAAGAAAGGAAAACTGTCAAAAACTGATTTCTCCAAGCTCCAAACAACAACATGCTGATTTCTCCATCTTTTCAACTTGATCACAACAATGAAGGGGGAGAGGCAATGCTCTCCACCCAACCAAGATACCCAATGGGAAAAGAGAAGCCATCTTTCCCCATTGGCCCCCGAGCCCCAACCATATTGAAATGGAGCATGATGAAACAACTCATGGCAATGTAGCTTCTTTCACAAAAACATACATTCACATTCACAAGATAACACACAAACAAAAGATGTAGTTCTCAACTACAACAACCAATTTCAAACAAAACAAAGGCTCCTTCTCCAAGCAAGCAAGCCAAGCAAGAGAAAGAACTATGGAGGTCTCCTTATGCCTCCCAAGTTGAATTTTGGGCATCCACCAAAAGAAAACCGCCAAAATCATAGCAATCCCATAAACCTTATCCCTCCTCAACCCCTCCTTATCCCTCCTCCAAATTTATCCCTTATACCTCCCCCAAAGTAGGAAATGCAAGCAATTTCCTTTCCTAGGTGGATCCCAAACCAACATTCCCTCCCAAGAACAAATAACAATGGCAAATCCCTTATCCCTCCTCTGATAAACCTCATAGTCTTCTCTCCACACCATGCCCTAAGCATTCTACCCATCCCTCAAATAATGTAAACACAAACCATTCATTATTTTGCATGCAAGGAGGAGGGAAAACAACAAATAAAAAGAATGAGGGCCTACCTCTCCATAATGGAGACTTGATTCCAAAACAGTAGTTCTTGTTGCACCAAAACCAGTTCCAAAACACAAAATGCAAGGTATGCAAATCAATCCAAGCTCCTCCACAAAGCAAGCTCCCAAGGCAATAGAAAAATTCAACCCAAGAGTGAATTCCCAAACTTTCAACAACCTCTAATGAGGAAGCAATTCACATTTTAAAGGGAGAGGGTGGAAGAGGATGATGTGGATTCCAAGTGGGATGCCACATCATTTTTCCTCATCCCAAAATGCAATCAACATCAAACAAATAAATCACCATAAATGTGAATGAAAAACCACTTACATACTTCAAATTTAGCCCATACTCAAAAGGAAAAGCATTTAAAATTTGTAAGACAAGTGCAAATCAATTCTTACACATAATTATATCAAAATACAATAAAATAGATTGATTTTGACTCCTAAATAATAATCATGGTTGGTGGAGGTTTTTGAGAGGTGTGGGACAAGTTTAACTTGTCCCACAAGCCTCCAAATTTGTCCTCCAAGGCCAAATTCGAATTTCAAAAAGGAAGGAGTGTTTGACCTTCCAAAATCAGCCTTACAACTCTTACAAATTCTTACACAATCTATCACTTCACTTACACAACCCTTACATGGTAACTTACACACTCTTTTCATTTCTCTTACACATGCATTAATAACTATGACATTCATTTATTACAATCTTTATAAAGATTTATTTAGTTTACCACATGGTTATACAATATATAAAAATCAAATTCATTATCAACCAAGACAATAACATTTAATTTATATTCCACATCCTAATTAATTTTAATTAAAATTTAACTATATGACTTCACACATTTAACTATCACATTAGAATAATTAAAATAAAGAGCACATTACAAATAAAATACATACAACAATAATTAAAAAGGGAACACATAATAAAACACACACATGTCCCATGGTCACAATAATGGAAATCCCCCATGGGAAATCCTAACAAAACACAACATACAACTCAAACACAGTTGCCATGGTGACCTTGTTGATTTCACACTGAATTCCAATATGGTTAGTCTCCAGTCCCCCGACATTGTTGTGATTTTTAACCTGCAAAATGACAATACCTCCTTCGGCCTCGTGACCATATCAGAACATCCAAGAGATATAAAATCAACATATAATTATCAAATCCAAATCACAACAATATCAAGGATTTAACATTTATCATTTAAAATTCAATTTGTAACTATATCATCATCCAATAGATCTCTATGCTAGAGCTATTCATAATATCAATGTCACATGTCTAAAATCAACATCAATAACCTATCCATGTCAACTAGTATATCATCATCCACATAATAATAATAATGTCTCAATGATCATCAAGCAAAATATCTGAATCTAGATCAATACTAATCCAGGATCTAACATCTAACCATCATACTAATCAAAACATAATAATGTCCATAATAATCCCTGATACATCATACTACATCAAAACATAATAATATCCAAAATATGATCAATAGTGTCAGGATCAGTATCTAAACAGTGTCAAAGGAGAGTGGGCACTACAATGATGAATGCTAATTCCCACTACAACTTTGAAAAGAGGTCCCAAAGAATGGAACCAAGATGTAGTCATTTTTACCCTTAACACAAAAGAAAGGAACCCCATGCGTGCCGACCTATCACCCAGTGAAAGTTGGGCACTCACCCGAGGCACACGTGGGTGCCGAGTCTCTCTTTTATGTGAGTTTAGTGGGAAACATCATCTATGATTTGTGTTTAAAAGACTTTCAAATGGGTTTAGAACATACAAGAACCATAGGGCTTAGAACGGCCTCTAGATCCTTACATTCATTTTAGATAGAGTACTTAATAGAATCTATAACGTGTATCATATCAAAAAGAAGCATACAAGCATCCATACTTAGCATAAAAGGAAAGAGAACTCATGAGAGAGAAGTATGCATCAGAATCATTGATATTCATGTATATATAATAGGTAACCTCATTACATCCATGGAGCCATTACAGAGTGTCACAGAGAAGTAGACCGTAGTCATGCATTGCAATTGGACTTATGTAACTAAGCTACCAAAAAGAAAATACAATCCCCATGCCTAATACATCCTCTCCCAAATGCAATTATCCATTAACAGAGTTCTTGCAATATTTCTACATAAAGCTTCGCCCACACTCTAAGTCTCTATGTTTACTTTGTAGATGCTTATATTTATAGCTTTTACTCGGACTACCAACTCATCTTGTAGTGCCCTCAAATCCAATGCCAAGTGTTTGAATGTGTTCCTCCATGTGAGCATGCTCCTCCAAGTATGAGCTTCCCACTTTATCCCATGATGTGCTTCTAGAAGATTCTACCGCAGGCATGCTCCTTCCTGGGCCAACCTGTCGCTAGGCTGACATCTTATCCACACGCAGTCAAGTCATGCTTTTCACGTGTTCAGCCCCTGAATTCCCAATTTATCTAAGTACCAAACCCTTGGTTCTCGTCCCATGCGTGTCGCATGCCACATGATTCCTTTAACCATTTTCTAAAACCTTGCCTTGTGTGCTTTGTCCTTGCTCACCTACACACTTTTTGTACTTAGTCAATATTATAGGGGCCCAATAGTGTTGGATGTAGTCTCTAATCAATTTATGCTCACCACGAATCTAGTTTATCTTGTTGCCCATGTGGCCCAACCCCACAAACCACTTCTTTCCATAATTCCTACTCATTTTGGATGAGACACCCTAGCCCAATCATATCGAAACTCCTAAAAACATGGAACCAAAAATTCCCCGAGCATGGAATTTCCACCTTGGCTCACCATCTTAAAATCCCAAACTTTTCCTCAACTTATAAATTTCCCTATGAGGTCATGTCAAGCCATGTTCGTATTTACCTACTTTTGAGTGACTCGACCTTAATTCAACTAAACAAGTTATATGTTTTCCATGTCATTCGGGCTAGTTGGCATTGAGCCATTATCTCAAGTTGACCCAACTGAATTTTTCTACTTCTTTTACAAGTCATCACACTCTAGGATTTCCTTTACGAATCGTCATGATCCTTCTATATTGAACCATTCTATTCTTAAATGAGCTCTCAGCTATCGAGTTCATAACCCCGCCACAAGCTAATACCTTATGAGCTCATCATCAAAATGAATTTCCTTTACACTTCTCGATTTTATAACTCAACCTTACATGTTTGTGTGCTCAACTAGAATTTTTGCTCGAGCATTTATTATTTTTGTGATGTATTCATGTAAACCATTTCCTATAAACTCTTTAACCCCTCTCACATACCCTATTCTCCAATTAGCTTTGCAATGATTCTCCATTAGTCGAGCTATGCAAATTTTTTTGACTTAACTTATATTTTCAATGTTGTTTTGAGTTTTAACATAGCTCCATGGTGACGTCCCACATGAAATGATCTCTTTGATTTAGACTTTGTATTTATTTATGTGAATACTTCACCACAAAGAACCTCACAAACCGACTCTCTCTCTCTCTCTGCGAGTTGATTTCTTATCATTTCCTTCATGAAATCTCTCCCTAACTCATTTCATGATGTGAATCATGTCTCAAGATTATTGAGCCCACCTCAATGCATCCATTTTACATTAAAACCACCCACCTTGTTATCTTCATCGACTCGAATACTTTTCGATCCATAATGCCAAGCTTCTCGGAAGTGTTCTAAGAACTTCACATTGACATGAGTTACTTACTCACCATGTACCCACTCTACTCAGATTGTTCACCACTCTTGTACAACTTTGGGATATTTCCCCAACCACCAACTACTCACAATGACTCGGTAATGGACTCAGGGCTCTCCACTATACAAGTCACCAAACAAGTTCCACTACTTTACCTATTTCCTAGAAAATTTTCTTTGGGACTGACATCATTTAAGTAATAGTACCTTGGTTTAATAATTGCAACCTTTCCCATGGCCATGAATCCTCGGGAACTCAATCTTCTTTTTTCCCATGTCAAGTTTGGCATGGCTCTTATGTCACAAAAGTTGGAAATGGGAATTCAGATTTTGATGCCATTTTCCATGCACCAAATCGATTGAATGACTCTTAATCTCACTAATTCTATGAGTGTGGATCTTTCATCTTGGCTCACCATCAATAAACCTCTAAAATTTATCCATATGACTCAAGACCGATCTTACCACCGCATGTGAGCTTGATTTCCATTTACTGCAATTTCAAACCTTATCAAGCCATCACCAAATCGAGCACCTTCATGATTAATTTGTAGTATCGAACCATTACTTATGCCAACACCATGGCTCAACTCCATTTTCATGTCAAAATTTCTATCCTACAAATTCAATTGTTTAGCTAGCCATCGGCGTGATTGAACTCTTCCCCATACATGAGTCTATTTAACTCAATATCTTAACCATGGCCGAGCCATCATACATCCTCCATTTGAGTTTGTGAGCTACTCATTCATAAATAAATGCTCTCCATGTGATCATTGTAACTTGAGATCTTGCTAAGAAAAGAAGAGATAAGTTCGAGCATCCAAACCAATGAGTTGGCTCTTTTGTAGTTGCATTGAAATCTCTAGATCGATCCCGTGCCCAATGTTGACTTGTACCTACTCATTTTTCCCTTCAAAACATAATTTTTCTCATCTACCACTATGCATATTATATTACAACCCCTTGGAACTCTATTTTTAGTTTAGCCACCACGAGTTCTAATGCCACCTTTTTGCAAAGAGTCATAAACACTCCCATGTTTACCTATTATTGAACATTGAGATTATTTTTGAAAGCATTCAATTCCATTTAATTGAGCCATTAAGTGTGCTAAACACGAGCCCATATCATATGCCCACAATATCTTTAATCGACCCCCTCCACGAATGAGTTGAATCCTAACCTTTCCTTGGCTTGATGAGCCATACGAGTCTCTTGTGTGGGGCTTCAATTTTTTTTTGGATTGTCATAGTTTGCGAGCACCCTCCGATTCATCAAGGTTCCATCCTTCCACTATTTCCGGCCATATCT
The DNA here is from genome assembly GCA_018340775.1 of Taxus wallichiana var. yunnanensis. Classification (NCBI taxonomy): domain Eukaryota; kingdom Viridiplantae; phylum Streptophyta; class Pinopsida; order Cupressales; family Taxaceae; genus Taxus; species Taxus wallichiana. Next base: position 677,763,809 of record CM031236.1, read on the forward strand.
CACCTTAATCTATCTCTAAACCATCCTTTGAGCACACAACATACTCTAATTTGGCTCACATCTAGACTAGAACACTTTGTAAACCCCCATCCATCATCATCCGACATCCAAGTCAAACAACATGGGTAACAACGTGTGTTAATCGATAATACTTGATAGAACTCACACAAGAATTCCGTGTGGGAAAATAGGCTAGGTTTAAGGTTGTGAATGGACAGGAAGAAGCCATGCAATGAGGGTAAGTTTAGCATTTTGGAGATAGCTGATTTTGAGCATGAAGACCTATTTTTAGAAGATGGCATGTAGAACACACCAACGAGGCAAAAACATGCATGGCATGAATTTTCTATCTTTAGAGGATCATATTGAACCATTTTGCATTGAGACAAGATAAGAATAGGATTGTCATGTAGACAAACAAATTGGGTCACACTCCCCTTGGTCACACGTCAAATAACCACCTTGAACACACTCACCTAACCATGGCCCCTTTTACCCCACACTAATATTAATTTAATTAAATTAACCCATGATCTCATGATATTTATTATTTAAATATCCTAATTAGGATAATTCTCACACCACCACCTCACCTATCCACATCACCCCAAACGTATTCTTAGTATGTTGCCATAGCTAACTAAGACCTACCTATACCCTAAAAATCAAAGCCTACATTCCTCTAACCACGGTCCCCCATTACAAAGGAAACTTCCATTCTAATCCGTGAAGAGAAAGGAACAAGATCCAAGAAATCAAGCAGATTTTCCCATTTTAGTAAACCTAGAAAATCCCACCCTAACCGACGCTAGTTACCCTAAACCGCTGTTGTTGGGAACATGGAAGCTGTTGTTGGTTACCATTTATTCCCCAAAACAACCTTATTTTGAGGTTGGAACATTCAAAGAGAAAAGAGATGAAACTAGAGCTGCATGCAAGCAGAACCAACATTCACATACGCATCCAAACATCCATAGCCAACATCAGAAGTGATCATAGAGCCACTTGCATTCACGGAGCATCTTGGGAAGTTCCATCACCACATCAAATTCCATCCATTTGATCAAATTCCATTTCCATCCATCCATCAAGCTCATACAATAGTAAGTATTTTATTAACCAACATTCATCTACTTTCATTTTAGTAAGCTCTATTACCTCTATTATCGGTTTCCTACTTACATTCCAATTCTCCCACCATTTACCTTCATGCAAGTTTTGATCAACCCTTCACCCACACCACTAAATTTCCCACACCCGATTATTAAACACCTCTGAGTATACCTAAGATCTACACAAACCTTTCCATTGCCCTCTTCATTTCCATTTAGCCTCGGATCTATCCACGATACCAAGTGTAACACTACGAAGCTGTTGTTACTTCCTCCTGAGCATTCAAGTGTTGATATATGATTTCTTCTGTAAAAGGATGTGTTCCTTTGATTGTGAAGTCATGCTTGATATAGATTGTATCTTCTTTCATTTGAAGATCTTTGACTGAGCCAGGATATGCTTGGACTCTTTTATTTCTTTCATTTTTGCACCTGAGTTTAATCTGATTTCGGAATAAATTGTGGATTTACCCGTCTATATGACTCAGCCTTGGATCAGTGGCATTGATCCAAGAGATGTTTTAAGTTTATTCTGGATGAACAAAAATTATAGACCTTACGAAGGTTGCAAGGTCCGAATGTGTGGAATAAGCAATTCCGGAGTTAACTCAGGCTGATCTTGTTAAATGAATTGGTTCCCGATATCGTAAAATCAGGAAGGTCTTGATCTTGAGCCAGGTAATAAATTCAGATACATTTATACTACTAGCTTATTAGCAGTGCTGGAATGAATCCTTTTCGTGAATGTATATTTGTTGGTTCTTATACTGAACGATTTTAATTGTTAAGACCTAAGCTGGATTTATTAAGGTTAATAACCTAAACCTAAACTATAACCTATGGGTTAGATTAGTGCTAATCTAACCTAGGCCTAAACTATAAACTAAATGTTCTAAGGTTAGTGACCTAGCGCTAAGGAGGTTAGACTAAGTATCACCTTAAATTCTAACCTATGTTTCTAACCTAACTAATGAACATGGAGGAAAGGGACCTATGAAGGGGTGTGAGCCATGGGCGGTAGTTTCTATGGCATTAAATGGGATGGATAAGTATGAAGGATGAGGGATTTGGTGGAAGTTTCAAACGGCTAGTGAAATCCGACGTGGCAGAGTCGCCAAATCTAGAAATGGTCTTTGATTTGTTTTTATCCATCGCCAACTATGGCGGTCGGTGGCAATGGAGATTGAGCGGGAATTTTGGAGTTAATGCAATTAATGAACTCGGTCTCCGAGCTCGGATTTCTCGGGAAGACATGCAAAATGGAAAACTGGTAGTTTGTTTGGTTTTCATGCACTCCGGTTTTCTCTCTGTTTGATCACTGGTTCTTCGAACCAGTCTACTTGGTGTTGCATGGCAACTATGAGAATAACTAGCTCTTTTCTTTATCGAGGAAAGTTTATAAGGCATGGAAATAACAAATCATTATTATTGAATCTAACGTGGAAAAAGAGGAGAAGGCTCGAGCTCTTTCAGTGGTCTTCTTCGGATTTTTAAGCAACATTACCAGGCATGTTAGGCCCTAACTTTTAAAAATCTTGCTTTCCTTCAAATGATTTCATTAGAACAACTCTGTTTAGATGATTTTTGGGTTCAGTTGGTTTTTATGGTAGCTTTGTATGAATTAGTTTGTTGTATCTTCTTACTGGCTCGATTTTTCAAGTGAACCCTTGATGGGTGTGCATTGTGTTTCGAACGGTTGTACTATCTTGCTGTGTTTTGCATTTCGGTTAGATTTTGTAGAAATGCTTGCAAGGAAAATATATGAATTCGGTTCTGTGGGAGTCCATGAATTGTTTTCTTGTTTGATTCAGACTTCAGTCGATACCTTGCTGTTTTCACTTGTTGAAAATGATACTGTTGGATTTCTTGAATGTACAGTATATTCCGACTTCTTTATAAGTTTTGTCGTGAGTAATATATGTTATTGTTGCTGTTGGACTTCTTGAAATGAAAATATGTTTTGGCTTCTGTAGAAGTACAGCCGTGAATACTATTTGTTATTGAATTCCGCTGGAATCCTTGAGTAGATAGTATTTTTGACTTCTGTAGAAGTTATGAATGAGAATACTTGTTAGTTTAGACTCAGTTGGAGTCCGTGAAAAGAAACTGGTATATCTATTTCTGTTGTTTTGTTTTGAATACTGTTGCTTAGCAGTGAATATCACTGGTACAGACTCAGTTGGAATTCTTTTTATGTTTCGTATGTTTCGTCTTCTGCTTAAGCTTAGTTCGAATGCTGTTGTTTAGTTGAGATTACTTAAGATATTGGTTCAGTTGGAATCCTTGATATGTATCTTGAATTACGACTTTTGTATAAGTTTTGCTGTGAGTACTATTGGGATTCTTGAACTGTTGTCGCATGAAATCAACTTTAATCGAAGCCTTGTTATGAGCACTAGTTGTATGTGATACTGTTGGAGATCTCGATATGTTGCGAGTTGGCGCGAATCTCGATTTAAACCCTCGCTGTGTATGCATATCGTTCTGACTCCTTCTTAGCATTCTTGTGTTCCTGTCTGTTCACTTCAGTGGAAATTAAAGGAAGGGTTTTCTTTACAAACCTTACTCGGTTTGAGACCCTGTTGTATCCGTAGTAGCTTGGCTTAGAATGAAACTTTGAGGAAAATACTGATATGGAATTCGGCTTCTGTGAAGACCTTGTTGTGATTATTTTTCTTGAAAATGGCTTCCAATATAAGTCATGGCTGTATTATCATAAGGATATGTTTCAGTTGAATGAAGCTGTGCATGTTTGTGTTAGATTCAATGAGAATGTCACTAAGTATGCATATGGAAACGTCATTTGTTTTAATGCTATCTAGCCTCTTGTTTGACTGTGATAAAGAGGTTATTCTTTTGATTTCGGCTTTTGATTTAAGTCCTTGCTTTGTGTTTTAGTAGGGATTAGATTGAGCTGTATGTTGATGAGTGTTTCGACTCAGTGGGATTGTTCTTGTGTTTGTGCATGATTACGTCTTCTGTTATCGTGAATATCTAGTCGTGTGCTTGACTGAAGTAAAGAGCTATTAACTGTACCTTGACAAGCGATGGCGTTGGATATTTTCTCATTTGTTGAATAATATGGAAGGTTATGTGGAGTCTATTTGATGGATTATTCATCACTGCCTTGTCACGAGAGCTACTGTGTTGTTCAGTAAGTTACAGGCAATTTTTATATTTGTATTTTGACGGACTGTAATTCTTCCTGTGGTCTCGACTGGCTTAGTCACAGGTGTATAATGTGAATGCATTACTCTTGAGTGGATGGTACAGTCATGAGCATGATTGGAAGGGACATCTGAATGTCTCGGTTTCTTTCTCTTCTGCTGTAAAGTATATGTTGATATATTTATATTTAATTGTTGGAATTGTTAATACATACTGATGGATTCATGAATTGTTAGGATATTCATTTTTGTTGAATGTAATGGTCTGTCGGATGTTTGTTGTCCTTGGGATTCAGATGGATAGTTGTTTTGGATACATTTGTTCTTCTTGGTCACTAATATTTATGAAGAAATATCTGAAAAGTATCTAGGACTATTTAGTAACTATAATATGAGTTACGCGTTTATAGTCATGTTTGAATTACAAAAGAGCATAGTCTGAAATATGTTTACATGTTTGGTGAAATGATTTCATTTAAACAGGTTGTTTAATGAAAACAATTGGTGGATTGCAATTGTTTTAAGAATTAGTGCTTATCATGCTCAGTTCACCGAACTGACCCATGTTGACAATTTTTGCAGATGATTGCTGTAAGTGGTAAAGGCACGTAGATCTGATATGATGTTCAGATTGTTTAATTTGGTCTTATGATGAATTACAGCTTGATTCTCTAAATGTACTACTTGAAGAAAGATGTTCTTTTTCTGTTGAGTATTGTATCAAATATGCTGAATGCATAAAATGTATTTGATTAGCTTTGAAAGGAATGAAAAGAGGTATTTGTTACTTATGTGTTTGCATTCGTATCTTGATGGTTTGATCTTCTTCGGTTCGAATGATCTTAAGAGCATTGTTATTATTGTATAACTTGGAGACTTTTGTGATTATCTAAGTAAGCTTGCAAGGTTATGTGACTGAATACTTATGATTGTTTAGTAGTTCTATTATGTTCTATCTAAAGCTAAATTGGAATTCTAGATCACTGTCTTTTGGAAAGCTAAGGTTAAAATAAACCTGAGCAGGAGCTAAACGAGCTGAATAAATCATTACTTCCTAGTCTTGATCTAAGTCAAGACAACGTTTAATTGGATTCTTAATCACTATATCTCGATACTAACAAGTAAGATATAAATTCAGTTATGAGAACTGATATAAACCTAAAAAAGGGTTTGGTTAGCAATCTCATGTGAAGATTGAGGGTTAGTGTCCAGTTTCATTGATTTAGAATTATGTATATTCTATGAACTCCTTGATGGGACCTCTAGTCTTAATAACTTCTCTTGTGTAATGGGTTTTATTAAGAAAGGTAATTCTAAGGTGAGGAACCCAGGGATTGGGAAAGACTACCCTTAAGGGAGCGTCTTATAGTATAATTTTAACTCAACGTATGTAACACTTATTAATAAGTAGATCTTTTCGAGGTGGATTTAAAGGTTGATGGCACAAGTCAACTGCAGGGTTGTACCTTCGAGAAGATTAGGATCTTCTCGAAGATACAACAATGCAGGTGACTTATGACGACACCCTTTGCATTGATCGTTAAGATTTACACCTTAAACTCGAACAAGTTACTCTGGGACTGATTAGGAATGTGGTCACGTTATAAGGCTGCCCTAGGAGACTCGGGGTATCTTGACACACTGGATTAACTAGGGTTGACCCAGTATGTCAGCGTATCCCTAGTCCTCGGGAGCATCCCTATAACGTTGTCATCTTACTAATCCATTCCTGAGTGAATAACTTGGGACGGAGAGAGTCGGCAAGTCACTATAAGACATTTAACATAGGAATGGGGTGAAGGATGTATTCTAGATTGACGAGTATGCCGTCAAGGAATATGAGACATAAGCGGTATGTTTCAAATCTTTGGCCAAAGTATCGCAAGCTGCTGATTGCGTTGTCTAAGTCACCTAGTCTAAGGGATGAGATGCCGATGAATAATGGTAACAATTATTCCAGATAGGTTCCTTGGACAGAGCATTCGAATCCCATTAGGAAGAGAACTACAAGAGTGATGTGTTAAATAAAAATGCCAACTCTTAATACTCATGAATAGATCGGTAGATTACCGAGTCATGGAATGAATAGATCGGAGGTACTCCGAGTCATTACAATGCACATATGGTTATTTGTTATGAGAATGGTTGTTTTTATTTGTGAGTTCTAAATTATGTATTTAGAGCCGGAAGCATTTATCAAAAAAAAAAATTTACTTGTTCTAATGTATAAAAATGAGGACGTTACACCAAGATTTTAATAATTTTCCTCTACCCCAATGATACCAACGCCGGTTACCCATAATCATCACCGATTTCACTTAAACTGACATCAGGTCATACAGATTGACGTCGAGTCTCTAAGTTTTAACCTCGGAAAAAGAACAGAGCCTAACTTCCCCACTAAATACCCAAAACAAGACCACGACCCGATTACACTCTTATTACTCTGAAAGAGACCTTTCCCTTGATTCAATCATAGCTTAGCTTGTTGTGAACAAATTTTCTTATTTTAGTTGAATGAGATACCTAAATCATTTTAACTACTGAAAGAGGATTTCATTTATTGTTAACATTGAATTGTTTTAAACAGTGGATTGACAACCTTCTAGGGAGTATCACACTTCTTGAAACTAGCATATGCTAGGTAGTCCACTGTCATATGTTATTTAATCTCTTTTGGTGGTCTTTTTGTTCATTTCAGGTAGTTCCTCCTATCCAAAAGGAAGATCTCACGATCAGCTGTGGATCAAGAATTCATACACACGCAACAACCTTCAACTAGCTCTTTAACAGGTATTCCTCCTAGCCCTTTTACCCTTATTTGTTTTGTCACATTCCAAGAAACGTTCTAAGAATCAGGTGAAACATTTTGGCATGCCTGGTGGGACCCATTCGGGGTTCCTTGCATTTCTTCATTTCTAGGTGAAAAGTTGTATGTTTGTTTCCTTTCTGAAAGGTTCTCACATTAAATTTCTCCCTTGGAATCTTCTCTTCTTTCTATTGTCTCACATGATCATGTTTTGGTGCTATAAAAGAAATCTTCTTCTCTTTCATTTGTACTACATTAGTGAAAGATCATACTCTCTCTTGTTCATCTTTTTGTGTCATCAAATTCAATATTTCAATTTGGGCTTAAAATCAACTACATTTCATTTTACTTTACTGCATTAGCTCACATTAAATGAGGGAAACCTATACGTTGGAAGTCATGCCCAGCTGATGGTTGATAAATAAATCGTAGAAAAGAACTTTCTTTCTCTTTCTCTCTCTCTGAGTCTTACCAAACATCACAAAATTGAAAAATACACACATTCTTAAACAACATCTCACTGGAAGAAGTTGTAGGTGATCACACAATCACGACATAGTGGGCACCCTGACTCGTTACTTCGCCGAGTCATTATCTCGGAGGATGGCTGTCCCCACCATAATATAACCTGAAATATCTCCTTATAGATCTCCTTCTTCATAGGAAGCCTTCCTCACCAAAAAAATCTATTCTAAAGTTCATGAGTCAGTCTTCTAAATAGCATAAGATGAAAAAACATAAAGGAAAGAGCACTCTTAGGATCATATTTCTTAGTGTTTCTGCTTGACTTGTGTTTTGAGGTGAGAGGACATGTTCTTCATATTTTTATTTCTCCTTGCACACTCCTCATCATAGTTGGTGTATTCCAACTTCATTTGAGTGTGCCTGGACCCCATTTTCATCATTCTCATAATTCTGGGTTTGATTCCACATTTGATTTTAAATCACAACCACTTTTTCTTCATCTCTGTTTCAATTTCACAAAGAATGGCGATGTCGGTCCAATGACTATCGTCGGTTACCCTCACGACCATCACCAGGTTTTACCCAACCAGAGTTATTTTATTTGTAACACCACACCTCGACATGTAGTTACTTCCTCCTGAGCATACAAGTGTTGATATGTGATTTCTTTTGTAAAAAGGATGTGTTCCTTTGATTGAGAAGTCATGCTTGATATGTACTGTATCTTCTTTGCAAATTGCAGATCTTTGACTAAGTTAGAATATGATTGGACTCTTTTATTTCTTTCATTTTGCACCTGAGTTTAATCTGATCTCGGAACGAATTATGGAGTTATCCATCTATAAGACCTAGCCTTGGATCAGTGGTATTGATCCAAGTGATGCTTTAAGTTTATTCATGAAGAATTAAAATTATAGACCTTACGCAGGTTGCAAGGTCTGGATGCATTGAATAAGCTAGTCCAGAGTATAACTCAGGCTGAACATGTTAAATGAACTGGTGCCCGATATCGTAATATACCTGGAAGGTCTTGATCGTGGACCAGGTAATAATTCAGTTACATATAATTCAATAGCCTAATGGCAGTGCAGGAGTGAACCCTGTTCGTGAATGTATGTTTTAGGTTCTTTTTCTGAGCATTTGAAATGTTAGACCTAACTGGATTTATTAAGGTTAGTAACCTAAAACTAAACTTAACCTAGGGGTTAGATTAGTGTTAATCTAACCTAGACCTAGGCTAAGAGCTAATGTTCTAAGTTAGTATCTATGTGCTAAGAGGTTAGACTAGGTGTTATCCTAAATCCTAACCTAAGTTACTAACCTAACTATTGAACAAGGAAGAAGGGGACCTATGGAAGGGTGCGAACCATGGGCGGCAGTTTCTATGTCATTAAATGTATGGATAAGCATGAGGGACAGTAATTTGGTAGAAGTTTTAAAATGGCTAACTAGAGCCGATGTGGCAGGTCGCCAAAGTTAGAAATGGTCTTTGATGTGCATTTGTCCATCGCCAACTATGGCGGTCGGTGGCAGTGGAGATTGAGCGGGAAATTGGGAGTAAATGCAATTAATGAACTCGGTCGTCGAGCTCGGGTTCCTCGGGAAAGCATGCAAAAAGGAAAACTAGTAGTTTGTTTGGTTTTTCATGCGCTCTAGTTTTCCTCTCCTGCATACATTCACTTTGGTTCTTCGCACTTTGAGTCTTCTTGGAGTTGCATGGCAAATATGAGTGTAACTCGCTCTTTCCTCTGGCAAGGAAAATTTATAAGTCATGGTAATAGAAAATTTTTGTTGGTGGATCTAACTTGGAAAAGGAGGAGAAGGTTCGAGCTCTTTCAGTGGTCTGCTTCGAAATTTTAAGCAAATAACCAGGCATGTTAGGCCCTAACCTTTAAAAATCTTGCTTTCTTTCAAGTGATTTCATTAGAACAACTCTGTTCAGATGATTTATGGGTTTAGATGATTTTTATGGTAGCTTCGGGTGATTTTGTTACTGTATCTTCTTGCTGGTTCGATTTTTCAAGTTTAACCCCTGATGGGTGTGTATTGTATTTCGAACTGTTGCTCTATTTTATTGTGTTTTGCATTCAGGCGTAAGTCTGTGAAATGTATGCTTGAAAGATACTTGACCTGCTCTGTGAGAACCCAAGTATTGTTCTCTTGGGTAGTGCAGGTTCTATGTTGATACTTGTTGTTAATGCTTACTTGTTGTCGATACTGGTAGGAAAAGATACTGTTGGACTTTTGATTGAATGTTCAGTATAACTCGACTTCCTTGTAAGTTCTGTCGTGGTTATTATAGATGGTGGTTACAGAATCCTGTTGGGTTTCGCTAAGATATTTAAAGTTATTTATGAAAGGATAACTTGTTGTGTTACAGTATTTCATTGCGACCTTGTTGAAGTTGTTTTTCCCTTGCGTTGAGGTTATGGGATTCAACCCGTTGATAGTATGCAATATATATATTTATTGTATTCAAAACGACTCTGTGGAGTCCATTGAATGATTCGTATATTATGGACCACTGTTGAAGCTATATATATATATTTGAATATTGGTAATTTGATTTTGTCAGAGTCTTGAAGGAGTAACAGGTAATGCGACCTCTGTTATTTTGTAATGAATTTTTGGTACAGACTCTTTGGGTGTATTTTTACGTTTCCTTTCTGTGTAAGCTTGAGTGAAAAATATTGAAGAGGCTCAGTTGGATTCCTTGTTGCGAAATCAGTATTAGCTTTTGTATAAGCCTGATTTTGAATGTTTACCATTGTTGGCACAGTTGGAATCATTAACTATTATTTATCATGTTTATCATTGTTCGATTCGATTGAATCCTTGATGGGTAACCAGTGTATCTGCCTCTAATTAAGCCTGATTTGGTACACTGTTGTTTTTGACACTATTGGGTTCCTTGAGTATAGATAGATATCATGTATCTTGGCTCTGTAAAAGTGGGTCGTGAATACCATACTTCAAACTCTGAATGCATCCAGATGTGAACACGGTATGTTATGTTTCCTTTCTGATTATTCCAGTTAGATGAGGCTGTGCATGTTGCGGGAATTTTGTATGATTATCTCTGCATAGTCTTAGGGAAACATCAATTGCTTAATGCCATGGAGTCTATTGTTGACTGCGATAAAATAGAAGTTCTTTGATTTCGACCTTGGGTCTAAAAGCCTTACAGTGTTTAGTAGGGACTAGAATGGGCTGTAGGTTGATGTAAGGGATTGTTGGCATGTTTACATCTTCTTTTGCATGAAGGATATCTATTCTTGAGCTTGATTGAACTTAGGAGTTGTCGACTGCACCTCAACAGCAATGGCAGTGAATATCCTCTTGTATGTCGCTTCGTGTGGGAGGTCATGTTGAGTCTGTTTGGTAGATAGTCATCAGCTTTGTTTGGCGTGATAGCTACTTGATCTTAAGTAGTTTGTTATATTTTAAACCTTAACAAAACAAAGGTGCTTTGGTGGTCTCGTCGATTTATTCATGCAAGTGTTTAAGGTGAATTCTTTGCTCTTGGAAAGACAGTGCAGTCATGAGCTAGTTCTAAGGGAAAATTCATTTATTTCTCTTACATTATGAAGTATAGGTTGATATAATTATTTATCTAACTTTTGGAATTGTTCTATCATGCTTTGATGGAATCATGAAAGGTTATTCATTTATTATGTTGAATATATTAGTCCGTCTGATTTTGTTGTCCTTGGGATTCAGATGGATAGTTAGTTAGATGTATTTGTCTTCTTGGTCTCTAACGTTTTGATGAAATATTTGAAAGGTATACGTGACTATTTAGTGACTATAATATGAGCTATGTGTTTATAGTCATGTTGTTTTACTAAAGCATAGTCCAAATGTGTTTACTTGTTTGGTGTTTTGATCTCATTTAAACAGGGTGTTTAATGAAAACAATTGATGGATTGCAATTGTTTTAAGAGTTAGTGCTTATCATGCTCAGTTCATCAAACTGACCCATGTTGACAATTTTTGCAGATGGATGCCGTAAGTGGTAAAAGCACGTAGATCTGATAGGATGATCAGATTGTTTAATTTGATTTTATGTTGAAATACAGCTTGATTTTCTAAATGTACTATATGACGAAAGATGTTCTTTTTCCGTAGAGTATTGTATCAAGTATCTTTGAATGAATAAAATGTATTTGATTAGTTACGAAAGGAATGAAATTGATATTTGTTACTTATGTGTTTATATTCTTATCTTGATATTTTGACCTTCTTCGGTTCAAATATCTTGAGAGCATTATTATTATTGTGTAATTTGGAGACTTTTGTGATTATCAATGTCAACTTGCAAGAATATGTGATTTGAATACTTATGATTGTTTAGCAATTCTAGTGTGTTCTATCAAAAGTTAAATGGAAATATAGATCACTGTCTTACTTTGGAAACTAGGGTTAAAATAAACCTAAGCAGGACGCTAAACAAGCTGAATTAAATTATTAATTCCTAGTCTTGATTAAACCAGGACAACGTGTAATTGGAATCTTAATCACTATATCTTGATACTTATAAGTAAGATATAAGTTCAGTTATGAGAACTGAATTAAACCTAAATGGGGTTCAGATGGCAATCTCATGTGAAGTTTATGAGTTATTGTCCAATTTCGTTGATTTAGAATTATGTATATTCTATGAACTCCTTGATGGAACCTTAGTCTTAATAACTTCTCTGTGTAAAGGGTTTTATTAAGAAAGGTCATTCTAAGGTGAGGAACCCAGGGATTGGGAAAGGCTAACCTTAGGGGAACGTCTTTTAATATAATTTAACTCAGTGTATGTAACACTTTTTAATAAGTAGATCTTTTCGAGGCGGATTTAAAGGTTGACGGCACAAGTCAACTGCAGGGTTGTACCTCCGAGAAGGTTAGGATCTTCTCGAAGATACAACAATGCAGGTGTCTTGTGACGACACCCTTTGCATTGATCGTTAAGATTTACACCTTTAACTCGAACAAGTTACTCTGGGACCGATTAGGAATGTGGTCACATTATATGGCTGCCTAGGAGACTCGGGGTATCTTGACACACTGGTTTAACTAGGGTTGACCCAGTATGTCATCTTATCCCTAGTCCTCGAGTGCATCCATATAACGTTGTCACCTTACTAATCCATTTCCGAGTGAATAACTTGGGATAAGGGGACTGACAGAAGTCGGTATAAGACATTCCATATAACATAAGAATGGGGTGAAGGATGTATTCCAGATTGACGAGTATGTCATTAAGGAATACGAGACATAAGCAGTATGTTTCAAATCTTTGGCCAAAGTATCGCAAGCTGCTGATTGCGTTGTCCTGAGTCACCTGGTCTAAGGGATGAGATGCCGATGAATAATGGTAACAATTATTCAGTTAGGTTCCTTGGACAGAGCATTCTGAATCCCAGAATAGGGAAGAGAACCGAGAGTGAAGGGTTAAATAAAAACTCCAACTCTTATTACTCATGAATAGATTGGTAGATTTCCGAGTCATGGAATGAATAGATCGGAGGTACTCCGAGTCATTACAGCTGCATATGGTTATCTGTTATAAGAATGGTTATTTGATTTGTGAGTTCTAAATTATGTATTTAGAACTTGGAGGCATTTATCAAAAAAAAAAAAAAAAATTGACTTGTTCCAATGTGTAAAATGAGGATGTTACATTATTGTTCTTTTGGTTAACCTACCCAAAAGGACACTTGTTTCATATTCTTTGTTATTCAGAGTCTCTATAACTCTCATCATCTTCTTTGTCCTGATAAAATCCATCTGCAACTTATCTACCTGGCAGATTATTAGCCTTTTGCCTTGTTTTGGAAAACTATTCTTTTTCACATTGACCGGCATCGTTAGTCTTTTCAGTTTTCCAGCTGACATTTTAACCCAATCCACCTACCACTTGCCTATTTTTCCTATTTCTGTCATGTCATTTACGTAAAGCATCTTACTAGATCAACACTTGTTCACATGGTGTTGACTCATCGCCAATCAAACACCCTCATATTCCACACTAGTTTTTAACCACTCCCACCTAGTCCTTCACCACCTTCCATTCTATCACCCATGGAGCCTATCCAACCTATCACTATCACCATATGTGATGAGGAGTTCACATGACTCCTTGACTAGAACCCTACCGCCTTACAGTTTTATCTTTCCCACTTATCCACTTGAGATGCCTCGGGTCAGTTAATATACGGCATGCCCATATCTATCCCCCTCTGAAACTCATTCCTACTTTTGCATCAGCCCCTTATAGCTTTGCACTACTGCACCCGCCTTACCCTAGTCATCTCGAGCTAGGCCATGTACTGTTATGACCGCTACGTCTACCACTTATATTGTGCCCGTAGCATCCACTATACCTTTTTCAACCACCTAGAACATAATATCATTTGTGCCTATTGTCTCACATATACCCATAACAACACAACCACCCCGTGTCAATGACCCCTACCCCATTTCAAAACATTTTCCTTTCTATTCCACAATCCTTATCCCCCATCACTACTAGGGTTACCTCGACCCTTCCACCTCCATATACATACTATCAACAACTTCTGTTTCATCTATCATTCATTTTGGGTACGTACCCCTATCTCACTCCCTCATTCTCAACCTACCTATGCAACATTGCCATATACTAGAATGCCACCTCCATCATATGCCCAACACCAACCCTCTTATGCTATAGGAGGTACCTATCCATCACCACCTACCAATGACCTCATCAAGTTAATGATTGGCAAGATGTAGACACCTTTGGAGGCATCGATTTTCGATCATCCAACTCTCTCACCTATGATGAAATTTGCAATGAGCCCATACACCCATCCATTCCTATTCATCCATATCCCGTACATTGGGAAATGCCTAAATTTAACTACTTCAATAGCAAAGAGGACCCACAACAACATTTGTGGTCTTTCAAACATGGGTGTTATCTAATCACCCATGATGACGCTTTATACAGGGACTTTCCCCATGTCTCTAACCGGGCCCGCATTAGACTGGTATAGTGGATTACCTAGGCATTCTATCTTCTCATTTAATCAGGTAGCCCAAGCCTTCTTGGATCACTTCTCCATCAACATTGTTAAGAAGGTTACCATGACTGACCTTTACTCTATACGTCAATATGACAATGATTCTATCACATGTTTTGTCTCTCATTGGTGTAGCTTTGATTAATCTATTCACATTCCAATTACCACAAACCAAATCATAGAGCTCTTCACTCAGGCTTATGCTAGACATATCTTTCCAACCCTAACTACAAACTTTCTAAACCTTGATGAGGCATTCACCATGGCATGAAAGCTAGAGATTCGGACCATAGAAGAAAATAAAATCCAACTACGAAATAAGAATGCAACATTTAAGTCAAATGATACCTCTTATTCTTTGAAACCATAGAATAATTATTTAAAAGCCAAGGGAACCACTATAACAGGTGGTACTCAAGGCCGGCCCAGCTCATCCATCAAATCAAGCTAAGCCCTCATCTAATCTTTCCCTATCCAAACTTTTCAATTTAGATGAGAACAACGGAAATACACCCCAATTGGGGATCCTTATTCTTTTTTTTAGAAAAGCTCATTAAAGCTAGGGCCATCACCCTTCCTCCTATAAAACCACACACTAGTTTTTATCTTGCTCACCCCACACTTGCATGGTACAAAGAGCAAAAATTTGAAACTATCATCGGTAAAGGTCATAATGATGGCAATTACATCACTTTCAAGAACATTGTCTAGGAAATTCTCGAGAACAGTGAGTTAGTCTTGGATAATCCTAATGTGCCTACCAACCAAAACCTACACATTTTCAAGAAACCATTTCCTAATCATGCCCCTTCTTCTGATCAAACTGGAGAGACCTCAACTAATGATAGCCATACTGCGAGGTCCATTTTATTTTTAGTGTGATGCACCAATTTCTTCCCAATTACCTCATATTCCTTCCATAGAGGAAATCCTAGCCCAAAGTCCTCCACCTACACATGAACCCACTTCACCTATTCCTCCACCCATAGAGGAACACCCTTCATCTCCTCCCTCACATATGTGAGGAGCCTTCTATTAACATCGAGACCACTTCACCTTTGGCTTCTCCACCTAGAGAACCGTCACCAATAGTACCTCTTCGACCCATGGGAGATGCTTGTTCATCTCCTCCACCCACAGAGGAGCACCCATCATCTCCTCCACCTATCAAAGATCCAGAAATGTCGTTGCCTCTAGGTGACCATTCTCCATCAGCCACCCAAGATCCTGTTGACTTACTTTTGGCTCTCTTACCCACAGAGGCTGAAGCTAGCAAATTCCCCATTTCTAAAACACATTTTATGGGAATCACCATTGGATCCACATCAACCTCACCCACAGCAGTAGTGCCATTCTCATGCTTAGCCAATCACCTAGATTATGTTGATAGAGCCTTACTTTGGGGGCATCTTCTACTTCCTATCTCAACACAAATGTAGATGTCACTCACTGACACCTCCACTATCTATCCAAAAGTGTTTTGACCAACTGAACCAAACACAACCACAACTATCACAAATTCTCCCACGATACCACTCATGGCTCAACTTACACCTCTACCCATAACCCAACATGCATCTACATCCAAACCCACACCTACATCATCTTCCTTGCCTAAACCTATTACTACTTTAGGGGTCATCCCAATGGCTAGCCTTACTCATCCACCCATCAAATTAGATTTAGCTACATCCTCCAAAACTAACACCAAACTTAACCCAACCCCTAAACAGAAGAACCAATCCCCTAGATCTCATACCCCAACCTCACCAATCACACCTCATCACCTTCACCCCTTCCATCCATCCTAGGACCTCACCCCTCGACCCTGGCTAAGAAACCTCCACCCACTGGTAAACCAAGAATGCAGTAGCCCATTTCTCCCTCATAGACCTCTAATATACCCAAGCACCCCACACAACCTCCGCCCACACCTATAACCTTTTTACCACCCATACCTCCAATACCATCAATAACTTCTTCACTACCCATGACACTTCCTTCCCTTTCCCTCACACCTCCTGCACAACCTATGCCATCTACCTCCACAGCACCTTGGTTATCCCCATGGGTAACCTACCCTCTTCCACCATCCACTTTTCCCTCTAAATCTCATGCGCCCATATCACCTTTACCCAAGAAGGTGCAACCTAAAGGAAAAAATCTGCTACCCTCCAATAAGGTAGTTAAACCAACCACACACTCTATTGCCAGTTCATCTACCATGCCCCTACCCAAGCAGACACGACCAACACCTAAGACCATAGCTCAACCCACTCCCCCTCTTACAAATAATCTTCCTATACAATCAGCTACACCTACACCCAAACCCACATTCACCTCCCATTGTGATCCACTAGTAGGATCCTATGCCAAAATCTTAACCAACCTTCCTCAAACTTCCATCATCACATTACCACCTCTTAGACCTTACAACCCACTCAAACCCAAACCAAAAGGGTTTGATGAAACCAAAATTTGTGCCTACCATCGTGTGTCAGGACATGATGTAGAGAACTATAAGGCTTTGAAAACTGTTCTCTTATCTAGTTGTGTCCTCCTGAAGAAAACTTTGATGATGATGACCTTCTTCGATGAGGACCCCATTTTTCCACCAACACCAGTTTCCACAATTCTTCCCTCATTTCCTACTCAGTGACCAAGACCTCCACCCCCACAACTCTTAGAGCCACCCTAAGATTTGAAATTAACATGGTTCGTATCAGAGAACTCACCAAACCTCCACCCAAATGTCGGTGTGCCCAACTCATTTCACAAGGTTCCTTCCCACCTCTTGGCTTCTTCCCTTCTTGTTGCTATACCTTTCATGGCTCACCTACTTCACCTACCTCCCCACCTCAAATCAACATGATCCACATTGCTACCCCACACTCAGAAGGACAAAGGCAAGGAAAAGGAAACCAACCCACCAACCAACCCTATACCCAACATACCATCTACACCCACACCTAAAGTCACTATCCAGTGGCCCCACATATCCTATTTCTAATGGGGTTACACATCACATGATGCTCAAACAATTACACCAATCCTCCCTCAAAATGTCCCTATATGACCTCATCCAAACCTCTGAATCCCATCGCCAAGCTCTCATGGAGGTTCTTCAATCTATTGAGGTTTTACCCAATGACCCTACACCCATAGCCTCCATTATTACACCTCATCATGTAGCCTCTCTCACCAAATTACCACCTTCTTCTACACCTCCACCTACTCACCAAGTAGCCACCCTCAGCTTCTCAGATGAAGAGATCACACCACACCAAACCAATGACCCTGATCCAACCCTTTTCATCTCCATCCATATTGATAATATATGTACATATGACATGTTATGATCGATGGGGGTGCTAGCATTAACATCATCTCCTCCCATGCATTCGACCAAATGTGCATCCCAAAAATTACATGCATAAACATCCCATCATGTTGCATTCATTTAATGATGCTATCACCTCTACACTTGGCACCATCATCCTCCATGTTCACATGGGCCCCATACTATTCTAGAGTTATTTTACATCTTGAGGGGAATTTCAATATAACATGTTGCTTGGTAGACCTGGATTCATGTTATGGGTTACGTTCCTTCCACTTTGCATCGTTGTGTGAAGTTTGAGCATGAAGGGCACACCTATACCATTCTGTTGACCCATCACCTTTCAAAACCTCTAACATGCTTTACCACCCAATGACATGCTTATACCCATTAAGGCATCTTCATCCATGACCACTTCCTCTTCACCTACACCTCCACTCACCAGTGCCACCGCTACCTCAACCACACCTAAATCCTCCATCCCTACCACTGCCATGACCTCCATTGCTGACCCATCAGCCTCCCAATCAGCTAGCTCCACCTCCGATCCAATCTCTAACACATTGTCTATCCTAGCTACCCACATATCAACCACTAATCCCTTGGAAGGTGTTTTTCAACACCTCACTCTGGGGAGTATTGCCTATATAATGTCAACACATTCCTTACTCCACAAGAGTATGGAAGCCTTCACCAACACCCTCACTATGATCACCGCATAGGAGAGCATCTCCTTTATGGTCCTCCCCACCTTCACACCAATCTCACCTATGGGGGACTTGATACTTCCACTTATACACCTGAACCACCATCACAAACCCACCCCTTTTCTACTTGACCTCCAGTCACTCACCAATCACCATTTCACCCACACCTTCCTACACCGATGTGTGTGGAAAGGTTTTGGTTTTGGATTTTATGAGAAAGGTCATCACACTTTTTATTCCATGTACTACCTGCAAACATAATGACCGTAGTGGTATCGGCTTTGCTTGAACTACCTACCAAGAAGGCTTGCATTGAACTCATTGAGGATATCAACCCTTCTCACCTTCTTCACCTGCTCCACCTTCTTCACCTACTCCACCTTCTTCACCACCTTCACTTAGAGTCGATGGATCTAGAATCCATTCCTCCTAACTTTTTTTTCATAAACACCATTTCCTTGGGCCTCTGACTTATCAACGCGAGGGTGAGGCTCCCTCTTCTCTTCCCTTCCTATATCTTGAAATGATTGATGATGATACACCTTCTATTAATGTCATTCAATGTCAGGATGATGAATCTATACTCACCTATCTTGGTGCAGAAGACTCATATATTCATCGGTCATTACCATCTGAGATGCAAACCATGTTGAATGAATCGACTATCAAAATCAACATCCATACTCAGGATGACCCACACATTCTAAAGATTGGCCAATCTTTAGATACTGTTGAACAGAAGCCATCACTTCTTTTCTCAAAAATCATAACCATGCTTTTTCTTGGTCTTACGTTGACATGCCTGTATTGACCCCACCATAGTGGTCCACAATATCATAACCATTCCTAATGCCAAACCCATAAAAAAAAAGTTGAGGAAAATGCACCCTCACATTGCTCTTCTAGTCAAAGAAGAACTTCAACACCTTCTTTTGTTTCCTTCATCTTACCCATTGATTATCCCTCAATGGATTTCTAACATTGTCCTATCACTAAGGTGACAGGGGACTTCACATTTGCATAGATTTCTATGACCTCAACCTAGCTTGCCCAAAAGATGACTTTCCTCTACCCGGTATTGACCAGCACTTGGTGACCTTACTACTTGGTCACGAGATGCTATCACTCATGGATGGTTTCTCGGGTTATAACCAAATCTTTCTTGCCCCAAAGGATCAACACAAAACCACATTCATCACCCCTTGGGGACCTTTTGCTATCGAGTCATGCCTTTTGGCCTTAAAAATGCTAGTGCCACATATCAGCGGGCTATGACTTACATCTTCCATGACATCATGCACCGTATATTGGAAGATTACGTAGATGATCTCCTTGCCAAATCTAAATGCTGCTCCGAGCACCTCGCCATCCTAAAAACCATCTTTGACCACCTCATTAAGTATTGTGTTCACCTTTAGCCCAAGAAGTGTGTCTTCGCAGGTTCTCTCGGGAAAGCTCCTAGGATTTATCATTTCCTTACATGGTATAGAGGTTGACCCTGCTAAAGTCAAGGCCATTCTCAAAATGCCTCCACCCACTAATCTGTGAAATTTGTAGCCTGCAAGGTAAGTTGTAGTCTATTCACCATTTCATTTCATAACTTTCGATCGATGTCAGCCATTTCATCATCTTCTCAAAAAGGATGTCTCCTTTAAATGGGATGATGACTACCACAAATATTTTGAGGCCTTAAAACAATACCTTCTCCAACCACCCATACTCATTCCACCTAAAGATGATCAACCCTTTTACCTATACATCTCTGCTACTGATCACTCCTTAGGGGCCATGCTCACTCATCATGATGAAAACATAGGGAGAATTGGTTTATTACATAAGTCATACTCTTTTGGACTACAAAACCCGATACACCCATGCCAAAAAACTTTTCTTAGCCTTAGTTTTCATTGCCACCAAACTCTCGCCATTACCTACTCAACCAAAAACCTATGTTGTGACCAACACCGACCCCTTACACTTCATGTATGCCAAACCTTACCAAAATCAATGCACACGCATTGCGGCTTATGCTTCTAGCCGACCTTGACCTCAAATTCATCCATCAAAATTCCATCAAGGCCAAGCTATCGCCGACCAATTGGCCGATGCACCTATTTCTGGGGATCAACCCTCTAACTTTGACTTTCTAGATGAGTCTATTGACTACCCTTTCCTGGATGAACCTACTTACCAAATGACACTCTTCTTTGATGGTTCCAAGTGTCAGCGTGGGGGTGGGGCTGGTGTTATCCTCATTCCGATTGATGGTGAACCCATGCCTTTGTCTTTTAAACTTGATTTTGATTGTACAAACAATATTGCTTGAATACAAAGCACTCATATTGGGTCTCCAGGATACTTTTATGCCTTAGATGTCAAGTCCATCAACATCTTTGGTGATTCTCAATTGGTCATAAACCAAGTCAATGGTATATACCAGTGTCGTAATGAGATACTTCAAAAGTATAAGCATCATGTGGACATACTTTTGACCACCTTCAACTATTACACCCTTCAAACCATCCCACGTTCTACCAAAAATTTGTAGATACCATGGCCTGCTTGGCTTCTCAGATACCCGCTTCACCCACCAACTCTAAAATATTTGTCACCATACAAAGACTCCAATCACCCTCTTATTTACCTCGTGAAGTTTACTCTATCGAAACCATCACTCCCGACCCGAGTGACCTTTGGTATAAACAATACTTAGACTATCTTTCCCTCTCCATCTTGCCTCCCAACCTCACTCGTAATGGACAACACACTTTCTTAAAAGGGTCTCTCATTACATCATCATGGGTGGCCTCCTCTATAAGTGTGGCTTTGATGGTATTCTCTTACGGTGCCTTACGAGTTCTAAAATTCCCTATACCATTAAGGAAGTTCATGATGGCATATGTGGAGGTCACTTCAGTGGTCTCATGGTTGCTAAGTGTATTCTTCACCTAGGCTATTATTGGCCGACCCTTAACCATGATTGTTGTGACTACGTTAAGTGTTGTAAAATTCCAACAACATGCTAATCTTCATCATACACCCAGTCATGCCTTACAGTCACCTCGTGACCTTTGGCCCTTCTCTCAATGGGGTTTGGATCTTGTCGGAGAAATCAATCCCCATTCTTCCCAATGACATCAATGGATCATCACCACTACTTAAATATTACACCAAATGGGTTGAAGCCATACCTCTCATCTCCATGAAAAGTTGAGAAAATATGTGAGTTCATCAATCATCACATTATTTGTCACTTTGGTGTTCCACATCACCTCATCACTGATAACTGGAAAACAATTCAAAAATAAAACCTTGCAAAAACTTTGTGACACCTTTGTATTCAACTAAGTTTCTCATCACCATATTACCCACAAACCAATGGCCAAGCCAAATCCACTAATAAAACCCTAAACAAAATTCTCATGAAAGTGGTTAACTGATACTTGGGAAGGACTGGCATATGCACATTCCTTTCACCCTGTGGGTGTACTCGTACTAGTATTCACACTTCCACTTTGCTAGCCACACCTTTTTCTCTAGTCTACAGTACAGAGGTTGTTTTGCCTCTCGAAGTCTAGATTCCATCTCTTCATATTTCTCTCCATGACATGCTCAATGATGATGACTTTCACAGACCATTTAGCACAACTTGAGTTATTAGATGAATGTCATCTTAATGCTCTTGACCATCTCCAAGTTTACCAAAAACGTATCAAACGTGCCTATGAAAAACATGTCCATGAATGAACCTTCCAAGTCGGTGATCTCATCCTGAAGGAAAATCAACATGTAACCAAAGTAGAAAAAAGTAAATGGGGAAAATTTTCTCCTAATTGGCTTGGACCATACATCGTGACTCATGCTTATGGATCAGGTGCTTATCATTTATCTTCACTAGATGGTAAACCCAAACCTAAGCCCCTTAATGCCTTGCATCTTCGACCATTCTACTATTGACTTTTAGTCCTACCTCACCTTCTACCTCTTTTCATGCTCATCCCTTGAGCACTATTCACTTCCCTCCTTTCACTATGCCATCCCCAATGATTAAACAAGAATCATGTGCATACCCATCACTCTTTTACCCTCTCTTAAATATGTGTACCATGGCTCTGCACATGGCATGATTCTCATGGATACTTTTCATCTTCTTTTAGATGAGATCCCATGGTCATTTCACCTTGCTTTCTAAACAAGAATCCGATTCTTCACCTTAGTCTTGTCCATGACTTAAAATCCCTCACATGGGATCCAACTCCTTGAGTCAAACTTCCAATAAAAAGATGACTCCCTCAAAAAGACATCTTTCTCTCTACATCATTGCTATAAATAGACTACTCCCTCGAAAGGACAACTATGTAAAGCCTGCTTCAAAAAAAAAAAAAGAGAATCCAAAGCTTCCCGCATCGATCAGCTTCACAAAGACCTCAAGGAGTTAATTTCCTCATCCCATATAGACTTCCCACATCGATCAGTCTATCTCAAATACAAGTCAAATAGAAAAAAATTTCATCATGGACTTGCTCATTGTGATCTTGGATCTCTTGCCAAAAAGGCATGCTACCTCATACCATATAAACTAACCACTTTTCACCTTCTCACCATTTACACCTTCATTTCCTACCACCTCAAGGGACCTATTGAAACTATGACATTTGGTGATCATGTGACTATTCTTCACCTTTAGAATAATCAATCATGCAATGTCTTTAGGGTCTTACGTTCACTAGCCTATCTAAGGTATGATCCAACCATTATGATCCTCACCAATCAGGTGGCTCTCTTTCCTCCTCTTATCTTTTAACTTCTTCATTACGTATTGATCATCTTATATAGGACTAGATCCTCAATGCTTATCTCTGGAAATTTTCCTCTTTCACCACAATCAACTTAAAATCACCCATACCTATTTTCCCACAATTCAACCATACCTAAAATACCTCGACTCAACCATGCCTATAACCTACCAACCCATTCTCATACCTCCTCACATTTTCCCTAGCTTATGGGAGAACTACATCGGCTTGAGGTCCCTTTTCACCGGGACTATGTAGGCAGCACTCTCGAGGGCATGGGGCCCTTGGAGGTTAGCTCGACCACTCTCTACCCTAACCAATTCCTTCTCCCCTTTCTAGTCACATTCTACCCTAGTTAGTTTCCTTTTATATCAATAATTGGAAATTAAACCAAACAAACAACAATTGCTTCACATCTTTACCATCATCATCATTCACATTCATTATGTCTACCATTTCTTTACCATTATCATGCATTTTACTACAAAACATCTCAACGTGACCCATATCATCATTAATTACACAAATTAATGAATTAAAAACTCAACCAATCCTCAACTCAACCATACCTAAACCAAACCTAAACTTCATCATACCTAAATCAACTTGACTCAATCCATGCCTAAACCCGACTCCATCCATGCCAAACTATGACCTAACTCAATCCATGCCTAACTCAATCCATGCCTATGACCTAACTCAATCCATGCCTATAACCTGACTCCATCCATGCCTAAACCAAACTCATCCATGCCTATGACCTGACTCTATCATGCCTACACTACTTAGTTTCCATCACATATACAAATCAAAATAGCAAGTTAAACACAACCATATACACATCATGCCATAATCACCATCATCTCTATAAATAAATCATCTAAACATGTGTATCCATATACATGACTCTCAAATATCTTTGGCACGCAGGCCGGTGTATATAACAAAATCTCAAAAACTCATGTACATCCTCACTATCTTGGCACGCAGGCCGATATATATGTCAAAAATATGATGTCAAAAATAAATAATCATGCATGGAGCTCAATCATCTCCCCATCTAATATCTAAACATGTCTCATCTATCTCCTCCTCCTCCTCTAGCTCCGGCTCATCTGGTTGACCTCCCTCCACCTCACCCTAGTTTGGCTCCGATGGTCTTGGTCCTACCTCTGAGCTAGCCTCCATGCACTAGTGGCCTCACCCTGACCCGCCCCTAGGCTCATTGGCCCCCTGTACTCTCCACACTATGTGTGTGGGATATTCTCCTCTCACTCAAGGCCTTGTTGTGCTCTGTGCTTGGCATATGATAAGACATATATCCCCACTGCCATCAAATGATCCTGGTAGTATCTCACCTCACCCATGGCATCTCTCAATCTAGCAGTAGGTACTATTTGTGGTGGTGGTGTCATCGGCCTCTAACCCTACCCTACTCCTACCTGAATAATGGGACCCTATCCCTACCCCTGTGGTGGTGCCATCAGCCCTAGAGCCTACACACTATACTAGGGCATGAAGGGCTTACTATATCTGCTACTATGTATCATCTAACTAGCCATGTAAACCTATAACCTATCCCTGCATTGTGGCCAACTAGCCCTATAAACCTATCACATATGCCTATAGGGTGATACTATACCCCATATCCCATCTCCATCTCCACCCTCTCCCTCTCCCTCTCCCTCTAGTGTGGGTGTTGGTCCTGTACTCCCTGTGCCTGAAAAGTGGCCACCTGTGCCTGCAGAGTCACAACATGCCTCGGCCCCTATCAGATGTCCTTGTACTATGCCCAACTGGGTCACTAGGGTAGCCACCTACCCCTATAGGGAATCTCTCTAAACTGTGATGGTAGCCAAATCTGCTGCCTCCTACCTCGGTGGTACTACTTGCTATGCTATGTGTATCCCACCACTATCTATGTCTATCTATCACCCCTCAAGATCATCTATCTTATCGTCGACCAACAAGCTACTCCTCCTACCCGGTCAACACTAGTAGGTCATGGTGGAGACATAGGCCTCTCCACATCATCTCTCCTATACTAAGGGAAGGGTGGGGTATATCCTGTGGCAAACCAAACTGCCATCTGACCCGGTCTACGGGTATCATCTCATGCTCCCTGCCCACCGCCCCTCTATCCACCTATAAATCTATAACCCATCCAACTCTACCACCATCTTCTATATGAAGGATAGCCTACATATGGCCTCCAAATAATTTCCACACTGGACAACCCCTCCAGTAATCACCTGTAATAGGCTACATCATGTGTCACTCTACCACTCGATGCTCTCCCATAACCGGCACCCATCACCTATAGCCCACTCAAACAAAACCAGGCTCAAATGCATCATCCTAGGGCATACCAACTGGGTGCACACACACAATGTGCTCATAGGCCCAACAATGTAACAAGAATGTGTAGCACAAGCTGAACCACCATAGTCACCCATAAGCCCACAACTCCCTATATAGTTATACCAAGAATGTAGGCACCCCATGCAAACCGTCCTACTCTCCACCATGTCATGTAGGACCCCCATCAGTGACCATGGGAATCTCCCACCCTCTACATCTGGTAGTGCAAAACATAGTAATTACCTCCATCAAAAGCACTACCAACCTCATCTCCTCGGGGTAGGCTCGATACATCACCCCGTAGCTCATACTTGGCACTATGGAATCCTAACAATGCCAGCCCTCTCCAAACACTAGTAATAGTAACTCCTCGGATGCCTCTGAGGAGATCAGTACACATGTGTACCTATTATAGGTAGTCACAGGATCCTATAAACATCCTCTAGGGTGATCGTGATCTCACCCATCGGCAAATGGAATGTATTGGTTGCAAATCCCATCTATCGATGAGGGAAACCATCAAACTCACCTCTCCCGGACTACGTGTTGGTAGCGTCTGACACCAATCAGACCCACATCTATGCACATGGATCCACTCCTCATGTCATCTCCCCATATCTCCACATGAGCAAGGGAGGTACCCTATCCCTCATCCGTAGCTGGTCCTGCTCCTACATATAACCAATCATATTAATAAAACTTGACCACACCTACATGCAACCTTGTTCACCCCTACTATACCACTTACCCTAACTAACTCAACCTTTCACCTATTTCTATGCCCTAAATCAACACTACCTATCTACCCATGCCTCGGACCCTCACCTATTTTCATTTTTCCTATCTCCCATGCCTCGATCCCTTCCTTATTTTCACCCCCTACCTATACTTCCATATTCACTTTCTACCCATACCCATAACTCTTCCCCCTACCTAACTCTCCCTACCCCTACCTATCTATCTATAACCCATCCATTTTAGCTCTTAAGAGCTTACCTCTTTAGCCTACTAACCAACATTAGGTCATCATCACCGACCATGGTCCAATGATAATCGAACATCGGTCATCACATCTATGATGATACTGGTCCTTACCCACCGACGCCACTAAGATCAAACCGATGTCGATCACTATGCGCATGTGAAAAACCCATGATTCTACCCTTTTTCTCCCACTCCTCCTTTCTACCCATTTCCCCTACCAATACCTACCCAATACCTATTCCCACCCCTCACTTACCTAAACCTACCCTCCCTTGTTCCCCTTTTCTCATTACATTCCCCCATTCAAATTTTAAATATTTTCCCCCAAACCCCATTTTCCCTCCTACCCAATTCCTACCCTCCACCTACTCACAACAAACAAAAATCAGAATGGATCTTACCTCATCATGATGTTTTGTCTACATGGTGGTGGCACCTCGGGCCACTACGTAGGTCCACCCGATCCCTCTCCTACCTCTGCCATCACCAATTTCCCATCCGTTGGCTCAATCAAATCAAAACAATCACCCAATCAAATCACCACACTCGTAGACCCCTATCGACCAAAATCACTCACTCTGTGGCTCACCAACTCATCTCTCTGTGTCATTTAGTCACTTTCCACCTCTTTATTTCTCTCTTGTCATTTTCTCCAATTTGGTAAATGACAAATGATTTTCAAAATGTGGCACTTTTTCTTTTTATAGCCTTCCCGACTTGACCGGTGATGGTTTTACCTTGACCGACATCGGTCTTGTGCCCTAGCCTCCATGTGGTCGGTCCATGGTGACCGGCATCGGTTAATTATGACCATTGTCGGTTATCCTGCTTAGTCTTATTACTACCCATTACCCCTAATTTTCTGACCTAAATCCTTTTACCTCACCCACACCTGACTTGGACATTTCCCTTTACCCTCCTGACCTCATCATTTACCACCTAACCTCTTCATCATTTGGGGACTCATTATTTTACCCATACCTCAGCCCTACCCATGTCATGACCTAGCTACTTGGACTTGGAACATTGCTAGTGACCTGTGACCTCATGTGCTCACTATACCTTGCGACACTATTACCCATGTTGTTTGACCTAATGACCTTACCTTGCCTCTTTTCATGACCATTTATCCTAACCCAACCTTTGGTGTACTGGAACATACCTAAACATTCCTGCACCTGACCTGCGATGTGTTTCTGACCATATCCTATACCTTGGATACCAGAATCACCTCAACCTTGTTTGGATAAACCTATCGACCTTAGACAATGTAGAGTTTGCATGCTCTTCAACCTAGTATCATGTTGTAGTTTATACTGTGTGTGTGCATTTTTTGATTACTACCTTTGACCCTTGACCCATTACCTAGATTACTTATTGGACCTTTACCCCTTTACCCCCGTTTTCCACCTTCCTCTTCATCACATTCACCTTTTATCAAACCACTCACCGATTCTGCCTTTTGCCTCATCAGTTCCTAGTTTGAGGGGGATCACCTTCACCCACACATGGGGCAACCACATCTTATTTTTGTCAGTGTCACTTACCAATACAAGCTATACAAAAAGGGGAAAATGTAGACACCAAAATTGGGTCACACTCCCCTTGGTCCCTCGTCAAATAATCACCTTGAACACACTCACCTAACCATGGCCCCTTTCACCCCACACTAATATTAATTTAATTAATTTAATTAAATTAATCCATGATCTCATGATATTTATTATTTAAATATCCTAATTAAGATAATTCTCACACCCCACCTCACCTATACACCTCACCTAGCCACCTCACCCCAAATCTATTCTTAGTATGTTTCCATAACTAACTAAGACCTACCTAAACCCTAAAAATCAAATCCTACATTCCCTCTAACCACATTCCCACCCATTAGAAAGAAGCTTCCATTCTAATCCATGAAAAAAAAAGAACAAGATCCAAGAAATCAAGCGGATCTGCCCATTTTAGAAAACCTAGAAATCCCACCCTAACCAACATGCGGTCACCCTAAACCACCGCCGGTCAACCTAGAACCATCGTTGGTTACCATTTATTCCCCAAAACAACCTTATTTCAAGGTTGGCACATTCGAGAGAAAAGAGATGAAACCAGAGCTGCATGTAAGTAGAACCAACATTCACACATGCATCCAAACATCCACAGCCAACATCAGAAGTGATCATAGAGCCATTTGCATTCACGAGAGCATCCTGGGAAGCACCATCACCACATCAAACTCCATCCATCTGATCAACTACCATTTCCATCCAGCCATCAAGCTCATACAACAGTAAGTATTTTATTAACCAACATTCATCTACTTTCATTTTAGTAAGCTCTATTACCTCTATTATTAGTTTCTACTTGCATTCCCATTCTCCCACCATTTACCTTCATGCAAGTTTGATCATTCCTTCACCCACACCATTAAATTGTCCCATACCTAACTATTAAACACCTTTGAGTATACCTAAGATCTCCATAAACCTTTTCATTGCCCTCTTCATTTCCATTTAGCCTCAGATTTGTCCTTACACCAAGATTTTAATAAGTTTCTCTACACCTACCAATCTGACTATACTAATGCTGGTTACCCATAACCATCACCGGTTTCACTTAAACCGACATCAGTCATACTAGACCAACGTCGGTCTCTATGTTTTACCCTCAGACCAAGAAAAAGCCTAAATTCCCCACCAAATACCCAAAACAACCCAAAACTAGACCCTGACCAATACTAGTACTCTGACAGAGACCTTTCCCTTCAAATTCAATCATAGCTTAGCCTGTTGTGAAAAATTTTCTTATTTTAGTTGAATGAGATACCTAAATCATTTTAACTATAGTAGGATTTCATTTATTATTAACATTGAATTGTTTTAAATAGTGGATTGATAACCTTCTAGGGAGTATCACACTTCTTGAACTAGCATACGCTAGGCAGTCCACTGTCATATGCTATTTAATCTCTTTTAGTGGTCTTGTTGTTCATTTTAGGTAGTTCCTCCTAGCCAAAAGGAAGCTCTCACGATTAGCTCCTACGGGATCAATAAGAAGTCATACGCGCACAACAACCTTCAACCATATTTTTAACATGTATTCCTCCTATCCCTTTTACCCTTATCTGAATATTAATAGCATGCGGCCTATTTTTAGAATAGATAAGTGGTGAAGGGAAAGTCCCCACCCTATATATATGTAGTGAATTACCTAAGAGAGAGAGATGAGAGATATATAGGTATATGTAGAGTGTAAGAGGTAAGCATAAAGAGATATGTGCATATATATGAATAGATTATCATATCGTATCCATGTGTGCATTGGTATAGAATGCCATTATTGTAAGGAGATTATGTGTTTATTAATAGATGGAAGTTATTGGCTGAATCTAAGTGTCATTCTTGTGTGTAATTGAGTAGTGCATGTTCTTGATTCAATCATGATTATTGTTTAAGTTTGTTCTTTCATAGATCTGAATATGGCATGCATTGTAGAATGATGGATTAGTTATGGATCTATATGTTTCTTCCTTCATCATGTGAACATTCTACTACAAACCTAATGAGGGACTCAGGTACCTTTGTGTGCTTTGGTGAGCATTCATTCTACATTTAGTGATGTGCTAATGCATCTAGGGTGTTATTTGGTAAATTCTAGGCTACATCATTGGTTCTGTTTCTGGGACCTCTTTTCAATTGTTTTCAGGATGGTTCACAATGAAGACATACCGGTTAACTCTAGCAAGTATTGAGGAGTGGATACATGATCTGGAGGAAGAATATGCATGACGGTTCAACAGTGGATCTGAAGTTTAACACATGCACTTGGGTAGAACAAAATTTGTATGAAAACTTATATGAGAGATTTTTGCCATCTTTCCAAAAGAGAATTATACGAGTTGCTGATTTATTATACATCTAAGAGGAATTGGAGGTATCGCACACTTGTCTAGACACATGAAGAATTTCAAGCCCTTTATGATGCTAATCTAATCTAGACTCTTGCTTGTGGAAACGTGGTTTCGTGGTGTTCTAATAGTTATATTCTCAAATATTCAATTTTGATGTATTCTTTCCTGGAGGTAGCTGAATTCCAATTTTTTGGTATCCTAGAGGAGCATATCTGTAAGGTATTCCACTAGTGATCAAGATCTTGATGGTACATTTGAACTGGAGAGTAAACCGATGGCTAACTAAAATTCACCACGCACGAGGGCAGGAATAGGTTTGGTGAAAGATGGTAGACCTAGCAGGAAAAGAGGAAGAGAGAGGAAAGGCAACTTAAGTATAATGAGGTATGCGAGAGGGAGATAGAGAAGCAATGTACCATTGTAGAAAGTATGGAATTGAGGAGAGAGATGGCTCATGAAGGATTTGAAGCTCATGTAGAATATGTGGAGCCAGAGCATCAAGAACTCCCCCATCTTGGAAAGCATGATAGAGATCCCCCTTGGCTTCACATAGAAGTGTGCCAAAAAGGCTACCTTTTGCATGGGTGCACATCTTAATCCACCTAGTGACCTATCCCTTGTGCTTGGTTTTCCAGTATCTAGTATGACAAGTAACCAACAAGCTAACTTGGGAAGTAGGAGAACAGGAGTAAGTCAGGGAGCAAGTACATCAATGGCAGGATAGATGACTTCAATGTTATTTGGAGGAACATTTTTAGGTACATCATCCACATAGAACGTGAGCGTGCAGAATGTTGGATTCACCTTTGGAAGTGGAACTACCTCACAAAATGTAGGGGTTCAATATAGTAATACTACTCATCGTAGCACATGGGGAGTACATCTATAGGTCATGTTCTAGCTATAGGTGGAGGATCAAGAGGTATAGGTGGTTCTAGTTCTAGTGGATCTGGTGGTTAGAGGTAGAGGAAACATAGGAGGTTCTAGATCAGTGGTCAAGGCCCATAACAACCACATAATATTTATATGGAGATGTATCTTCATCTTCTAGAGTATAGAGGAATAGATGATGCTATTGAAGGATGTGCACATGTGTGAAATATTGTGGCTAAGAAAGGGATCACAACTTTTGAGCATAAGGCAAGTCAATTTGCTACTACATTATAGGGACGTGCACACAGATGGTATAGGAAGTTTGACCCTGATCAAACTTACATGGATTATGTAGCATTGAAGGATGCTTTCTTAAAAGAGTTCTATATCCTAGAGTTTGAGTAGAAGAGTATAAGCGTGCTCAAAGATATCAAGAAAGGCACTACTAAGAGTGTATGTGAGTATGATGCCCATTTTAAGACACTTTTATCTAAGTTGTCTTATGATATTCATGCCACCAACATGCATAATGGTTTTTGGAGGATTTATTACACCATTCGGAAAGAGCACCGTCACATAAGACATACATTCGATCTCACGTGAAGCACTGGAAGCATACCTATGTGCCAGGAAGTTGGGAGAAATGACACCGGTGTTAGTCCATTCTTAAAGGCATAGATTACAGCCACGACAAAGTAGCTAGAAACTTATCAAGAAATTCAGCTCATGAAACACGCTTAAGATCTGGTGTACAGATGTGAAGTGGAAGGTCATACTAAGGATAGTTTCCCTCATATATCTATACGCTCATTTTTTTAGATTATGAAATATGTCATTTGAATCATGATGCTAGTCATTGTCCATTGTTATAGTGCATGATAAGGAAGAATGTATCTGATTTTGGCAAAATTTTAGGTCCATGATCCATGATACTAAGGATTATCTATTGATTGGTTAGATCCATTATGTTATAGACATTGGAGTACGGCAGACAAAGTGTAATAATAGTGTAACGGATAACTCTAAGAATAAGCACGAGCACAAGGATCATAATCATAATCAACCACGCTATACATAAGAATGAGGGCCATTTTGAAGGAGGTCATGGAAGAGGACATGGATATCGAGGTGGATATGGAGGACAAGGCCGTGGTGGAGGAAGAAGCAAGTTTCCTCGAGGATGTTTTATACATGCAGATCCCCTGATCATTATAGGTGTGAATGTCCCCAGAATGTTACATGTTCTTTCTATGGAAAGAATCATAGCTATGAGGAGTTCCCGGACTTATATGAGCATCTCAGTAAATAGCATAAGCAGAAAACAAAGGCACAGGGATGGTTAGGATCCAGCACGTGGAGGAAAATTAGTGGATGCCCAAGATAGCACCAGAACCTAAGGCCTTAACTATGAAGATTACCACACATGCTGAAGTGGTGCACGCAAGAGAGGCATTGCACCAGAAGCCTACGATCACCAAGGAGGAGGTTTTACATGCAAGGTACCTAGATCCTACTCATCAGAAGGAATTTTACTAGATACCATGGAAGTGCTAAGGAATCTTCAAGGTGAGATACAATACTTAAAGGAGTAGAAGAAAGCATCAGAGATAGTCCAAAATGATATTGATGATCTAAGAGAAGTGTGCAAAATGTTGCACTAGGAGAACATCATTCCACTATTAGGAAGTTGGTTAAAAGGGAACACTCCATGTGTAAGTATTAAGAATGAAGGTAGATCCTACATGTGAATCTTCCCCCTGATAGCATTGACTATGACAAGGAAATTACTCAAATGTTGTTGTGATGGATGGTCTTGAGCAACATATTGATTGATACAAGTGCGGAAGTAAATGTGCTTACTTTAGATGCATGGGTAAAAATGGGGAGACCTCCATTACAACCATCATCTAATGTGTTGTTTATGGAAAATAGGACTAAGGCCACTCCCATAGGAGTTTTGAAGGATGCATCTATAACTATACAAGGGGCCAAATTCACTGGGGATTTTGAGGTATTAGCACTTGCAGAAGAAGACAATTTACTATCCTTTCTTGATGCCCTTGGTGTTATGTAAATAATAATGATTTGAGATTCAATAAGGGGTATATCAGCTTTGAGAAAAAAGAGGAAAGGGTTGTGATACCTTTGACAGATGGGAATTCTACACCATATGTTGAGCCTCTAAGTGAGGAGGACTTAAATAGAATCTATGTACATGCTATTCAGGACCTAGAGGTCAATGAGCCATCAAAGGAAGGCATCCTATAGTGGGATGATTCTCACTCTATTAGTGATACTACGAGTATTGCTTGTGAAAATTGGGCTCATGATACATATGAAATTGTAGGATGTTAGGTAAAAGTGTGGTTGCGTGTAAGAATGGACTTAATTTTGTTCATGGATATGTGGCATAGTACTTGGTATATAGAGCGAGAAGATCTTCCTATATTTTTAAAATCCATGGAAACACAGTGGACATATAAAATTAAGAGAAGAGATATGTTAGTATATTCCTTATGCGGGACAATAACGTGCTTTGGTGGGTAGTTCATAGAGATAATCTTATGGAGTGGAAGGAGATCAAAATCACCTATCTACTAGGTTTGTAAGAAGCAATGCACCTATGTAGATTTACACTTATAATGGTGATCAACATATTAGCATCACATTCAACAAAGGTGTGAGAGACTTTGGACAACAAGATAGAAGAATTACCACCTTCACTTTGGTAGCATAAATTATATTCCACTCTCCAAGGATGTGCACTGCACTGGTATGTATACACCAAACTACATCAGAGACCGGAATTAGCAAAATTTGACTATAGAATGATCTGCACTTTGACTACTTCTTCTTCCCAACCTCTAGTAGAAGAAGCATTAAAATTTGTCAAGCGCTTAACTATGGGAGATAGTGCAAAGGTAGAAGAGCATATTTAGAAATTATTTGGTGAGATAGATTCTAGAGCACATTTTGAAAAGGAAGAAGAAATGGACTCCATACTACTTGAACATGCTTTCCTTGAGAAAGAGAAAGGAAATATGGTTTACATCATGGATGATGAGGAAGTTGAGAACCTGGATATTGAACATTCATAAGGGGTGTGCAAGGTCTTGGATAATATAGACAAGGATACATGCGCCTATCACAAACCCATGAAGACAAAGAAGGTGAATATAGGTTCGGAGGATGAGCCTAAGGAGGTCATCATTGGAGACTATTGGTCGAGTCTTGAGGTGGAAAACATCATTTAGTTACTTAGGGATTATCAAAAATTATTCCTCGAGGGTATCATGAACTTAAAGGTGTGCATGAATCACTTGGGGAAATGAAGATAAAACTTAAGGATGGTGCACGCCCAGTGAGAAGGAGATCTTACAAAATGAATCCTAATTTGTACAAAAAAGGTAAAAGAAGAAATTGATAAAATGTTGAAATATGGAATTATCAAGCCCTTGATGAGTCATAATGGGTTAGTCTAATGGTGATCAGTATCAAGAAGGATGGTAGAATTCAAATATGTGTGGACTACAGGGAGTTGAATGTTGCATGTGTAATAGATCCATTCCCTATGCCATTTACTAAGGAAATACTAGAAGGATTTGTAGGGCATGAAATATATTCCTTCATAGATGGGTTTTCGGTATCATTAGGTTAGGATTTCTCAAGAGGATCAAGAAAAGACAACTTTTACTACTGAATGGGGCAATTTTTCCTATATTGTGATGCCTTTTGGATTGAAAAATTACCTACTGTATTCTTGCGCATAGTTGTTCAAGAATTCAAATATTTTATTCACAACTTCTTACAGGTCTACCTTGATGATTGGACAATATATGGGCTTGTTAAAGATCACTTATGACAATCTACACTTAATGTTTGAATGGTGCAGAAAATTGAGTATCTCTTTGAACATCAAGAAGTTCATATTTACTACACCTTTTGGAATACTATTAGGACACATAATCTACAAGGAGGGATTACTTGTTGATCTAGCTAAGGTTGCAGTCATTCTAGGCTTAGAAGTGCCTACCAATCAAAGTGAGGTGCATGGATTTTTAGGTCACACAGATATTATAGAAAATTCATCAAGGGATATGCCAAAATTTCCACACCTCTAGAGGATTTACTGAAAGGAAAAGGTACATTCTATTGGGAGAAACATTTGAATAGAGAAACTTACTATTGTGCCCATCTCTACATTTTCCTTCATGGGAAAAACCATTTCATGTACATGTGGATACCTCATGGTCAAAATTGTGTTATTAACTCAACCTAGAAAGGTATTTTCACCATCCAATCTGTTTTCTAGTAGGAAGTTGACTCCTGTTGAACAAAATTATACAACTACAGAGCGCGAAGCTTTGTCAATGATCTATGCATTACACAAGTTTTGACAGTATTTGCTAGCTACACCATTTGTATTCTATACGGATCACATGGCATTGAAGTATTTGTTGAAAAAACCCATCTTACAAGGGCGCATATGCAGATGGGTACTCCTATTTCAAGAGTTTGATTTCACAGTTGTGGTGAAGCTAGGGAAAAGTAACTCTGGACTAGACCACTTATCTAGAATCAACTCAGAGAGGAAGCACAAGAAATTAAGAAACCATGCCGATGCACAATTATTTAGGTTAAAATGCATGCCATCGAGTTAGAAGACATTGTTATCTTTCTACGGACTGGTGTGACACCATAAGGAATGAAGGAATTTGAAAAGAAACAACTTTTTATACACATGACATTGTTTATGTTAATTAGTGGTGACCTCTATAAGTTAGGAAGAGATGAATTATTACACCATTGTGTATTAGAGCAAGAGCACGTAGGATATTATGGAAAAGTCCATGGTGGTATTGTAGAGAGGCCATTATACGGGTGATGCGACTTCCTGAAAAATCCTACTTGTTGGCTTATGGTGGGAGACATTATATAAAGACTATTAAGAATATTGTAAGGTGTGTGACCATTGTCAATGCACCTAGGAAAACTAGGACAAAGAGATGAAATGCCACTAAGACCTATTATTAGTGCAAACCATTTGAGAAATGGGCCATTGATTTTGTAGGACCTATTTCACCAACATCACATAGACTGGATCATGCTATATCATTACTTGTATAGATTATATAACATGGTGGGAAAAATTAACACCTACAAAGGACTAGACAACAACTACAATAGATAGGTTTCTATGGGAGAATGTTCTTACAAGATATGGATGTCCTTGGGCTGCAATATTTATAGATATTGCATGCCAAATACATCCGGGAAAATGAGTTGCACAGGTGCAACCAAAAACTAGAATAAACAAGCTTCCAAATCACTCGGGAAGCAACAATTACATAAAAAAAAATATATTGTTGAAAACAATATAACAATGTGTATACAGACAAATATGGTTGATTAACCATATAACAATATAACCATTCATTATTTAATTAATAAAATTAATTAAATAATCTAACTATGCATAATTAATATTTAGGATAATAAAATTTATCCTAACATTACTGTTTCACTCGAAATGCTTCGTTCTCTTATAAAGCAGATAAGGTTAGGGTTAGGAGGAATACCCGTAGAATGTCGAGATGATGTGCGCGTAACGTAGAAAGATCGGCCGATCATGAAGAACTCCTTTTGTCTTGGAAGGACTACCTACAAATAAGAACACAAGACCACAAGATTTTGATTAGATAATAAATGAGGGAACTGCCTTGGGCCTGTGAAGTATGAAACTTCCTTTCGAGGTGGTCATTCCTCTGCTAATATGAATTAACACCAAATGTAGAGTACCAATTAAATTGTTTCGTGGAACTGGGTAGGGAAAAGGCTGTTTTTCTTGGTTTTGATCAAAGGAACCGATGCCGGTTATCTATAACCGATGGCGGTCACTGATAACCGATACCGGTTGGTTCTAGGATCTTCGGGCTGGTTGTGGTGTTTGCATGGCTGGTTTTTGAATAGTATTGAGAAATGGGATGGTTAGAAGCTAAGGAATGATGGTTAGAGGCAATGAGTACGTTAGATAATGGGTTCGAGGAACGGATTTGGGAAGATTACAATTCCAAAAGCACAAGAAATGTTATAACGGAGGACATGCAAGATATAACTTCAGTTGGTTTTTTGTTTGATGAAGGTGTAAGTTGATCTCCTTGGCTGCCAACTCTTCTGGTTTCTTCACTCGTCTCTGCTTGGTCAAGTGAAGTTCTGGACTCTGCTAATCGCTTTGGACTCTCCTTTGATTCAAAAATCCTTCGACTGATCTCCAAAATGAAATTCCGATCCGTTGTTTTGGTTTGGGAAGCCCATTTACAGGGAACCGATGGCGGTTGCGTAACCGACGGCGGTCGAGTAGGAACCGGCATCGGTTAGGAAAAAGTAGGCTATTTTTAGTAAAATAGCCCACCTTCCCTGCTTTCTCTCAGAGATCGGTTGCGGGCTTGGTCGGTGGTTAGAAGGTCGGCTTTTGGGTGCGGAGTAAGGAGGCATTAGTTATGGATGTGATTCTAGACCAAGTCATGGGTCCTAATTAGGTTAGTTTTAGGGTTAGGGCTAGGTCATGATGAAGTGGCAAAGTGAGGTGGTAGGTAAGGTGGTGTAGATTTATCAATTACAAGGCAATTAATAAATACTTGTGTAAGGTTTAGGTAATGAGGTTAGGTTGCGAAATGAGATGCGGGTCACAAGGGGTCGTAAGACACAATTTTGGTGTCTACATTAGCCCCTTATTGTCGTGTAGCTTGTTCTGTAAAGCTGCGCGGACAATAATATGAAGTGGTTTCTCATGTTAAGGATATAGGTAATCCCCCTCAAATCTAGCACAGATTGAGCGAACGGGAAATCAGGGATAGGGTTGATAAAAGGTAAATGTTGTAGAGAGGATGGTAAGGTGGTGCGGTAGGTCCAAGGAAGCAGACGCATGTTGAAATGCAATAGTACGACTAGGGTACATGATTTGACTAGCAAACCAGCAATGTATAGGCAAAGGTCGATAGTTTATCCAAACAAGGGTGATATAATCCTGGTATCCAAGGCATAGGAAGTAGCTCCAGGGTATATAACAGGTAAGGTACATGAGCGTTTAGGCATGTTCGGCAAGACTAAAATGGTTGGTTTGGTTGAGATAAACGTCACGGTTCAGGTCTAGGCAAAGTTGGTCGACAGATCAAGTCAAGGACCCTAATCATGCTAAAACACGAACAAGTGAGCTCGATGAAACACAAGGTACAGGATGGATGGATAAAATAAAACGGTGATTGTGGGTATAGTATGGAAGTGATGCGGCCTTGGGTCGGGCCAAGTTGTTGGGTGGTGGCCATGGGTCAGCCCAAATAAGTGGGTTGAGGCCTTGGGTCGGGCCAATTGGTAGGGCGAGGCCTTGGGTCGGGCACTGGTAGGGGTTGAGGCCTTGGGTCGGGCCAATTGTAGGGGCGAGGCCTTGGGTCGGGCAAATAAGTGGGGCGAGGCCTTGGGTCGGGCCAAATAGGTAGGTTGAGGCCTTGGGTCGGGCCAATTGGTAGGCGAGGCCTTGGGTCGGGCCAAATAGGTAGGTTGAGGCCTTAGGTCGGGCAATCGTGCAGGCGAGGCCTTGGGTCGGGCCAATTAGGTAGGTTGAGGCCTTGGGTCGGGCCAATTGGTAGGGTGAGGCCTTGGGTCGGGCCAATAGGTAGGTTGAGGCCTTGGGTCGGGCCAATTGGTAGGGCGAGGCCTTGGGTCGGGCCAAATAAGTGGGGCGAGGCCTTGGGTCGGGCCAAATAGGTAGGTTGAGGCCTTGGGTCGGGCCAAATAAGTGGGGCGAGGCCTTGGGTCGGGCCAAATAAGTGGGGCGAGGCCTTGGGTCGGGCCAAATGGTAGGTTGAGGCCTTAGGTCGGGCCAATTGGTAGGGCGAGGCCTTGGGTTGGGCCGGACAGAGGCGATATTGGTGAAAAAGAGGCAAGGAATAAGGAACGGCAAAGAATGGGGTAAAAGGGGTATCAGACCGACGTCGATTCATCATGACCGATATCGGTTAAGGGACCGATACCGGTTTCCTAGGGCAGAAAGGAAACCGACATCGGTGTAGGTCGAAATACCTATAAAAAGAAACATACGGCCTGTCATTGTCACTTTTGTTATTTGTAATCCAAAATTGACTTGTCTGACGTGGAGAGTTGATTTGGAGGGGTATTGAGTGAGGTGGAGCTATTTGATTGGCGGAGAGAGTTGATAGTGGGCCCGAATAGTTGAGGAGGCAGCAGGTGATTGACCGGGGACCCAGCAGATCAGGATTGGAGCCATGGCACAGGCAGGAGGAGCGGGAGGGGCTGGACCAGCTGGACCGCCACCACCCATCCCACCACGACGACGTGTCGTCAATCACTGGGTAGGTTCTAAACTCTTTAATTTGGTGATTTGGTTGATTTATGGTGTTTTTGGGATTTGGGTAGGAATTTGTATTTTGTAGGAAATAATGGGTAAATGGAGGTAATTTGAGAAAGGGAGAGAGGGTGATAGGTTAGATAGGCTAAGGCGGCTAGGTGTGTAAAATTTTAGGGTTTTGGGTGGGTGAATGGGTAGAAATAGGTAAAAAAATGAGTTTGGGGGCCGCGCAAGGGGTTCGGGGCTCAGGGAGAGAACAGTGAACGACCGATGTCGGTCACTAAGCGATTTATGACATCGGTCACGCTAAAGTTTAGGAAAGGGTAATGGCGATTGTTGGTGACCAGCGTCGGTGATGTATCGACCGCGCGGTTGTGGGGTTTGTAGGAGTTGGGGTTGGGTTGGGGGTGGGTGTGGGGTTGGGTTGGGGATGGTTTGTTTGTTTTGGGTTGTGGGTGGTTTGTTTGTTTTGGGTTGTGGGTGGTTTGTTTGTTTTGGGTTGTGGGTGGGTTTGGGTTGGGTTTTGGGGTGTATGGTGTTGGGGTGTTGGGTTGGGTTGGGAGTGGTTTTTAGGGTGTATGGTGTTGGTTTGAAGGTGGATAGGGTGACTTGGTGGGGTGGGTTGTGTTGGGTTGGGTAGGTAGAGAGTCGGGGTATGGGTGGGGTTTAGGGTGTTGGGTTGATAGGGTTTGAAAGTGGGTAGGGTGGCTTGGTGGGGTGGGTTGTGTTGGGTTGGGTAGGGGATGGTTTGTTTGTTTTGGGTTGTGGGTGGGTTTTGGGTTGGGTTTTGGGGTGTATGGTGTTGGGGTGTTGGGTTGGGTTGGGAGTGGTTTTTAGGGTGTATGGTGTTGGTTTGAAGGTGGATAGGTGACGTGGTGGGGTGGGTTGTGTTGGGTTGGGTAGGTAGAGAGTCGGGGTATGGGTGGGGTTTAGGGTGTTGGGTTGATAGGGTTTGAAAGTGGGTAGGGTGACTGGTGGGGTGGGTTGTGTTGGGTTGGGTTGAGTTGGGCTGTAGGTAGAGAGTCGGGGTATGGGTTGGGTTTAGGATGGGGTTTAGGGTGTTTTAGGTTGGGTTTCGGGTGGTAAGTAAGGCTGTTGGGGTGGGGTTAGATTTTGGGTGTTACTGAAAAAAGGGGGTAGATGGTAAAGTAGATGTTATTAGACGAGTGGGTCTAAGAATGTGGGTTGATTTTGCAGCACGTCGCCAGATTGACGATGCGTGATAGGATGCCTCCACTATTGAGTCGGATGAGGCCACACATATTCGCGGCGCATTGGGCCATCATGCACGAGGTGGGCTTGGCGGGGTCCAGAGTACAGAGCGATCGGCAGAGATCACGGCTCTGATGGTACGCCCTCATCGAGAGATGGATCCGGCGGCCAATGTGTTCCATCTGCCGACCGGGAGATGACCGTCACATTAGAGGATGTGTATCGCATCCTGCGGCTACCGATCGAGGGAGAGGCCGTTTTCAGTGTGGATTCGTAGATCACTATGGATAAGGCATCACGCAGAGTTTTGGGGATACAGGTACGCTTCTTACATATCATAGCGCGAGCATTGGATATGGGGACATGTACCGCGCACACAGACATGAGACACGGCTTGCCGTGTTGATGATGATAGGGTCACCCCAAGCTTCGCCTCCCGGATTCGCAGAGGAGGCCGCTTCCCACCGGGCATTGATGGGGGTCTAATTGGAGATGGTGGAGGAGCACACCTGTTTTGCATGGGCACCAGTATATCTGGTGCAATTATACAGGGAGTTATGGGGCTATCGCCGGAGGAGGCGATTTGGTATTTGTTCGACCTTTTTGTTGCACTGTTGGGCATACGAGCACATCGTATGCATCGGAAGCCAACGAGTCAGGCTACTGCCCTGCAAGAGCTGAGGCACGCGACTGATCGTATACCGATATGGCTTTCTTCGAGGTGGTTAAGAGGGTTGTGGGCCAGCCACGAGCAGTTGTTGCAGGTCGGGATGTGGCCTACTATAGACATATGCTAGAGGGCCTTACCGCAGTAGACATTATATGGAGACCCTACAGAGGTCACCAGCCTGGCAGAGGAGCCCGCATACAGCTGCGCCTGATCCAGTATACATTCTGGATAGCAGGACGGAGGCCGGGAGAGTACGAGCGGATACCCTTAGAGAGGGTACGCAGGCAGATGGGGCTGCCACAGGACGAGCCACCTCCCTTCCCTCAGTACAGGAGGGATGATGTAGAGGCCCCACTGCCAGCACCACAGCCTTGGGATCCAGACTGGGTAGCGGAGAGACCAGCAGGTGGGGGTGTGGATGATGCATCAAGACTGGCAAAGATACTGTGGTCCTGGTAGGGCTTGGACAGAGAGCCGGCGAGGGTAGCACACCGGCACAAATGCATTTGGCACTTAATGTGGCTGCAGAGAGAGATCAGCTCCGGGCAGTGCAATGCCTATTACAGGATGATTAGGCTGCGCCACTGTGACAGCACGATAGGGGTTTCACAGGAGCCTAGCTTGAGCTGCTCTGTGCACGGCACAAAAAGCAAAAGCACCACCACCATTGAAGAAGATGTACCACAGCCAAGTGCGAGGTGGTACAGGTACAGGCAGCCGATCAGCCAGCGAAGATGCCACATGGCCCCATGTTGATACCACCACGGCCACAGTGCAGTGTGTACAGTACGTAAGCGCCTCCACCAAAGACCACCACCACAAAGTGCGAGCATGTGCCTGGGGATATTGGTGTTAAAGCCAGGACCAGGCCCCGAGTTCCTTGAAAGTGTGCGAGAGATCGTTATATGGAGGTTAGAGCAGAGGCCTTATTATCACCTGTGATATTCTTGATAGTAATGCGGAGTCGATTATCAGCATATGCAGCTGCTATAGAGCGCAGACCACCCAAGTAGCAGCCAGAGATCTCAGTGAGGGGCAGCCACAACAAGCCAGTGGTGTATCTCAGCGATGTGCAGGAGGCGAGAGGCGCCGCAGGGACCAGGGAGAAGTGCCGAGGGCGGTGGGGAGAGCCGATAGATCCCCGACGTGGTTTTGTATAGGACACGAACGGCACCCAGTCACGCTGTGAACCGGTTGTATTGATAGAGGCCTGCGTGCCTACATTTATTCATTGTTTTGATTGATTTATTTATTATATACCGGCCTCGCGAGCCGAGCACGGGTCTGCTACATTTGACACCGGCCCGCGAGCCGAGTATATTTTTTTGATATGAGAGATCGCCTACGAGCCGAGCTCGAGATTTGTAGGTAATTACGGCACTCGCGTGCCGGCTTTGGTATATTATGTGATCACAGGAGGCCCCGGCGTAAGGCACATCAGTATTGTTGAAAATTTGTATATATATATATAAAGATGATGTTTTGATCCACATGCTGTTTTAAAATGTGTTGAAATATTTTGTTAATGGTTTGGTAATATATAGAATGTGT
>CM031236.1:677807285-677897126 GCA_018340775.1 Taxus wallichiana var. yunnanensis
AAAGACATCCTCTTCCTTCCTAAAAAGAAAAACACAAATAGAGAATATCATCATAGTGCACACATTCCATCCAAAATTGCAATGGAAAGTTATCCATCTCTTTTAACATATGTACGATTGTCAAAATCTTTAGAAATTCTCAAATATATAACAATGTTATACTAAGCATATCCATCGATACCCATAATGTTCTATAAAGTTCAATACATTATTATTAGAGAAACAACCCGTAGAGATGCATGGAGAGCCGGAAAGCTAGCGCTTGCCACATGTTGCTTACCTCATCAGAATATACCCCTTTCACATATAATCATGTTTTTGAAACCATATTTTAACCAAAAATAAAAATACAAAATTCATAATTATCTAATTGTATTTTTGTACACTTGCTTGTAAAAATATCAATGTCACCTATATTTGTAATTTTTAATGTTATCTGAAGGAAACTTACATAACAATTACAAATTCACAATGTAACTATTTGTAAAACTCACAAACACATTTTGCATCAGGTATAATAAATAAGGTCAAAATTTAACATCCTACCACTCCTCCACATCCGTGGCATACCCTTGCACCTCCTTGGGAGTAACTGTTAGTATATAAATTCCAATAGTCATGTTAAAAGTTGCAACACCATAATAGTAGTCGTTTTTCATTTATAATTGGACTCCTTAGAATTTTAATTGTGCTTTAAAACATAATAAACCAACAAATAAATTAACGCCTTAAAGTAATTCAAATTTAGATTAGTCTTCTCTTTTATTGTTTTTTTCTTCCAACCAATTAATGTGGGATTATTTTTGGTCGATAGACTCTTCTAAAGTTAATTTTCAGTAACTCTCATCCTCATTGTCATTGTCTTCCTAAAATATTTTTAATCTTATTTTCAAAATAAAAACGTTTCAAATCCAACTCATAAATTAACCTATAATGGTTGTTGAGACGAAACACTTTTGAAATAACGTCTGTGGCAATTTCT
Organism: Taxus wallichiana var. yunnanensis; assembly: GCA_018340775.1. NCBI lineage: Eukaryota > Viridiplantae > Streptophyta > Pinopsida > Cupressales > Taxaceae > Taxus > Taxus wallichiana. The sequence goes on from CM031236.1 coordinate 677,808,268, forward strand.
CCACCTAATAGAACATTTCATTTTAGGCACCAACAATACATTAATCATATAATTCTATTAGAGAGAAACAAACAAGCGCGACCTTCAGTTCATGGGAATTGGAGAGGATTTCGGGTAACTCGTTGACCTACGAATAATGGAAATATTTTAATTCGTTGCATGACCTCACAAATAGGTTAATCATTCACGTTGCAGGATATATTTATGATATATAAGATATCCACTTTTTAAATTATTTACATGTTTAAATGAAGACCTCCATTAAATTAAACAATAAGATTTAATAATATTTCTAGATTTGATCATGATGAAGACAGATCATTTATCTGGTTTTACTAACTCAAAGCATTTGAATGAAAAAATGGAGATCCAACGTTGCCACATATTCCAAAGAATTATGTGAGAATCAAGGAAGATAGAACAAAATAATAGTGTACAATTTTTTGTTTCTTATTCGCATTTTAGTCAACATTGGTGTATATCACATAGTTTTTAAAAGATAAAAGTTGAAATTAAGAGAGGTTATTCATGTGGTTCAGGGACACAACAATGATGATACGTGTGTTGAAAAAGTACTGAAACAAGCTGAGGCTTAATAGCAAATTGGAGGTAAAACATGAATTTTAGGTTATTCCTTTTCTGTATTAATTGTTTATTTTCTTCCTCTCAATGTTCCTTAAATTTTAAACAAAATTCTTCTTTTGCATTCACTTCAGCAAACTCCTCATAGCTAAGTAAGTGAGTTTTTTTATTGTGTTACCAAAAGAATCTTAGTTTGCATCGTTTAAAGCATAAATACTTTCTTAATTATTAATTAAACAATTATTTGACACCTTGATGGATAATTGAGCTATCCTTTTTCCTTTAGAGTCTGCATATATTTGATATTTTTCTTGCTAAATGTGGTATATCCTCATGATTGACCTTTATTATTTCATCTTCATTATATTTTACATGAGAGAGAATGTCATTAAATTAATGAGTACTCATATAAAATGTATTAAATTAGTTCGACGCTCAAGTATTATAATATTTTTTATTGTAAAATATATGGTGGCCTAGACTATAGTAGAAAAAATATATTAATACAATCAAAACTTTTTTTTTTTTGTTTCTTGGAGAATACTTTGCAATGCAATAATGTTAAATTGACAACTACCATACAAATCCTCCTTTAATACTATTATGTAGAAATTTATTTATTGTAAATATAATAAAATTAAATTAAACTAGAGCATCAAATCCTCCTTTGATATTATTATGTAGAAATTTATTTATTATAAATATAATAAAAGTAAATTGAACTAGAGCATCATTTTAAAACATTTTAAAACACACAAAGTCTATACTAATTGTGTCTATTGGCATTTCACAAGCACCTATGGATGCTTTTGCTAGTATTTATTTTCCTTCAACACTTACAATATTAAAACACATAACAATGTTATTACATTAAACTCGTAAAAGTTGTTAAACCAATTAAATGATCTTTTTATTTTTGCACCTATTAAGATAGATTTATTATTCAACATTTCTAGTGCACCGCTTGGGTGCGCTTGTTAACTACAACGGATAAGTAGACTTTCCTTTTCCATCATGATACATTCAAGTGGAATATGTTTTCTTAGCATGAAATCCTTTGTTGAGTAATCTTAGGACATCATGAACCATCATTTTCATAATTGAAAAAGAATACCCAAAGCAATGAAAAATTATTTTTATTTTCTTGAAATACTTTTGGGTGTGTAGATGAACATCAACAATAATACACTATAATGGATCCATTCATTGCAATATTTTGGTCATAAGATGAATTCTAAAAGAAAGAAAAGAAATGACCATAACCTACAAACACAACAATAATATTTATTAAAACCAATAATAAAAAGACAACAAACAAACTTAAAAACTTACCATCTATTAACTAATAAATCTATTATCATTATTTTGTAGAGATGTATTCAAACTACTCATTGTTATGTTATATTAAACAACTAATCGAGAGGCTTTGAATCATACATCAACTCTATGACCTATTGTAAAAATAAGTACTTCTTAAATTTGGATAGAGTTAACTTAATAATGTTCTTCGTTATATCATTCAACAACATAAGTTACAAATATATAGGAGATAACAATCCTATAAACAAGGTGATGGTTGTTAACAACCTCAACCATCCTAAAACTCACATATTCTCGTATATATATATATATATATATATATATATATATATATATATATATATATATATATATATATATATATATATATATATATATATATATATATATATATATATATATAATTTAACCAACTAACCATCATAGGTAATATTAGATTTACAAATTACCATAGTAAAACTACTTGTGTGAACACTAAATTCCTAACATTCCCCCTTAGTGTGAACATGGTGAAAACATCCACACACTCATCTGCAGTATGATCACCCCTATGAAACATGTCCTACAATGTGACTCATGATCTTGATCAAAAGAAAGGCTCTCTCCTTCCATGGTTTTAAATAGGATTACAAAAACCTTGACCCTTTCAAGATCCATGAACTGACTTACTCTGGTGCTTTTGTTCGCCATTATGCTTGTACATCAAGGAAGTATATAGGAATCACAACTCACTTATTACAAAACTACACAATAGAACATATACAGAAATATATTTCACATTACTTCCTATAAGAATCACAATGTTCTTAATTGCAACCACTGTTGTCAATCGCTGCCACTTGATCTCGAACAACATAGGAAACTACCACTACCACTGGAAGCTTCCTTTGAATTTAGTCATTTTGGGATCATAATGGAAATGGAACATTGGTGTCATGTTCCCCCCACAATGTGAAATTTCCACACACAAACACTGAGAAGAAAACTGTATTGAAGACATACAACTGATCGGATCTTGCTAGTTAGATCTTGCTACACATGGTCACCATTGCAAGTGAACGTATTCACAAGCGGACCATCTTCCAATGAAGTATGGCAATAAGAGGATCACTAACAGTCATCTATGCTCCAAAACAAGTTTTTTCCAACATCCAGAACCACACAAAACAAGAACTCTGAAAAAAAACACTACAAAATGAAAGAAAATACTCACACCACAATAATGCCACCATAACTGATATGTGGCCCCTTCATTGGCGACTGACGAGAGGTTGTTGATCGACCTCTAACCTCCAATGCCTCCTGCCTCTAGTTAGATGTTGCTAACTCAACTAATTTGGCTTTTGATGATCAATGGTTGTCAGGACGTCGTCGGTTACACCAAAAATGCATTCGTAAGGCAATTTTTTTATTTTATGACACTTTTGAGACTAAAAGATGACTATACTTGAAAAATGACGAGACAATTTGGCCTTTTTGACAAGACATCAATGACATACAACCTCGACAACACTTGTGAATTAGACTTAACAATAATAAAAAGTTACAATTGACTTCATTTTTCGACTATTTGACAATGACTCGTAATCGACACTTTTCTTTTGATGAATTCTATATTTGACAATACAACGAATATGAAACTTACAATCTAAAACATATTATTAATGGCGTATCTAAAAATCCAATTAAATATTAGATTTTATAAATGAAATGAGACCATTACAATGACTCATTTTTAGGATGAATCAACATAAAATTTTATTTTAAGACACAACTAAATAACAAACTAATAAAACTCTATAGGTTATAGAGAATAAATCGACCCAAAAGACACTTTAAGACTAAGACAATATACAAACAAATACAAGTAAACTTAACCCAAAAAAATAAATAACTAAATGACTAAATGACTAATCACTTTTTATTTTGTTTTTTATTTAATGAAAAGAGATTTTATATTATATTAATTCAATAAGATACAAGATAAATTTCAACAAAAAGTGAGCAGTATGAGAGCACACCCCAAAACCACAAACAAACTAGGCCGAGCCTAGGAGAATGAGAAACAAACTAGGCCGAGCGTAGGAGAAAAAAAAAAACTAGGTAATGCCTAAATGATAGCAAAATACCAAATGAAGTAGTAAAGAACAAACATGCCCGACATGGGCGGCTAATGATCATCCGGTTAGCTTGAGCCAAGTAAGTCTTTGTTAAGATCTGGGATATCCCCAGCCCGGTGGGATTTTATTCTTCCTGGTTCACCTCTCCTCAAGTGGGTATGACGAGGCTAAGGAGGGAAAATTTGTAGGAAGAGGGTGGTGGGGGCGGATTCTCGCCATCAACATTGTGTTGCATAGCATAGAGGGCAGCAGGAGAGCCCCACCCGTGTTGGTGAGCTAGTGACTCCCAACCTTGTTGGTGAGCCAATGACTCAAGCCCCGCCGGCGAGCTCGTGAAGGAATCCTTTGATGGTGAGGGCATGGTGAGCCATGACCACGCCGACGAGCTGGTGAATAACTTCATTGGTGAAGAGGGACCGAAGATCATCAAGCTTGATTGAAAGCATGTCATTGTGAACAACTATGCCAACCACCACAACTAGGTGGCAAGGAGCGTCGAGTTGGAGAAGGTGGCACACGGGAAACATTACATGGGGCTTCCCCCAGTGTCGCAACAAGGTCTAGAGGTGGTCCACCTCCAACACGACTTTGTTCGCTGGACTTGTATCTGCAACAACACATTTGAGATCACCATAGATTTGTTATAAACGGAAAAATGTTGATCAACTATAGAATTAGCAAAGAAAAAATCATTTCTTTCTTTCCATATCCAAAAAAGAATTTCCCCTCTGAAAACATGCCAAATCTGGGTGAACATAGGTAGAAGCTTGGGATTATCCCCCAAAAGGATATGTTGTTAGGTAAAGTAATGCAGTCTAAGTGGAAAGAAGAAGGAATGATCCAATTCCAGACAAGTTGAGCTTTCAGACAAAACCAAAAATATGCAAAATAGTTTCCAAATGGCCACAAAATGGGCATTTGGAATCCAAGACCCCCATTTGAACAAGGTGAGCCTTAATAGGAGACCTTGGTGCAAAATACACCAGAGAAAATGGGAAATCTTGGGCTCCACACAAATAGACCAAACAATTTCAAATCACCTACTCCAAGAGGACGGAGTGGATTGAATTCCCCATCGTGTTGAGTTTATCCACCATGGGCAGATGAGGCGAGAGCCAACGGTAGCCTTCACTGGTTAAGTAATTACAAAATAGAGTGTCCACATACTATATCCAATCCATCCACCAAGGGCAAGATGAATGCACAAATATCTTGTACAACATGTGGCTAGGGACCAAGTTGATCACTTCATTATAACTAGCTTGGTCCTGGTTGGAAAGTTGAAAACGAGTTTTAATTTCAGGCCAAGAGAACCAGGATTGTGAGTGCTTGTAGAATAAATATTGAATGGTGTGAATTCTATGTTTGAAAAATTTGTGTGCGAGATTCCCGAAACTTCTACAAGACACTTATCCTACGCCTGGAATATCGGTGACCACCAGAGGGATTGATGGTTAATGGAAAGCCCATTATGAAAATCGTCACCTTTCCATTGAAGCTAGGGTTTGATGCATTCCCATGCTTTCCAAATGCTCTTGAGCACAAAAGTGCCAATCACTTTGACAGCATTGGGGCTATGAGCAGATTGATAAACCCCAATCCTTTCCACGCAGGTGGCCATAAGGTGAGCCTTCTTCAATGCCATGTCGTAGGAGCACTTTCCAAGCTTCTTGGCAGTGATGCTTCTAACAATCCATTTCATGCATAGTGCCTACCCTTGGTGTTGAATGTCAATAAGGCCAACCCCCAGAGTTGTGGGGAAGGAAACATATCTCCCAAGCCACACGATGAAAACCTCTTCTTGTAGAGGCGTTAGCCCATAGAAAGGCTTTGAGCAACTTTTCCAACTTCGAATAGAGGCTTTGGAAGGAACCCAACACGAAGAGTAGTAAACGTGTGTGGCCGCAAGAACTTTGGAACAAATTTGGAATTTCCTACCAATGATAAAGGTTTGGTAAGCCAATATTCTAGTTTTTGGCCACTCTTTGAATAATATATGTCCAAATATCACGAAGAGGCTTGAAAAGCAAAAGGAATACCAAGGAATTTAAATATTTCACCATGGGCCAAAATCTTCCATTCAAAAGTGGTGAGCCAATCAAAGTAAGAAGGAAATATGGTGATAGACTGGGTTTTTGCCATTGAATTGAGGAACCAGATGTTAAACAGAAAATATCTAAGCATTGCATGACATTGTGAATGTTGGCTTCATCTTCAATGAGTGTAAGAAAGGAGTCATCTGTGAAATGTCCATTTAGTAATTGAGAATGGGCGCAGAAGGTAGCGTGATTCCCCTAACAAGCCCTTGAGATTTAGCATGGGCCAATAAATACCCAAATCCTTCGGCAACCAACACATAGAGTGCAGGAGCCAAAGGGAAACCTTGGTGAATGGAGCGAAAAATCCCAAAGGGTTCCGAGCTGATGCCATTGATAGTGATATGAGCAGAGGCATCTGCAAAGAGCATGCTGATAGATTGAATAAAGATGGGGCCAAAGCCAAGGGCTTGGATCATGACAAGAATAAACGACCATTCAATCCAATCATAAGCTTTCTCAAAATCAATTTTTATGAACATGGTAGATTGATTGGATCTCGTGAGCCCATTTCATGCCCTCAAAAAATAATGATGTTATCCAAGATATATCATCCTTGAATGAATCATGTTTGTTCTGGCTGAATAACATCCGGGAGGATATTGCGAAGCTCGCATAGCCAAAGCTTTGGCAATGATTTTGTAGGAGACATTCAACAGGGTGATAGGCCACCAACAAGTAATTTGCTCTGGGTCTCCTTATTTAGGAATGAATTTAATGTTCCCCTTGTTGATTTGTGGCCTTAAGGTCTAGTTCTGAAATCCCTCGAGATAAACTTGGAAAAGGTCTTGACCAACCGATCCCAAATGGCTTTGTATAACTCGCAGGGAACGCATCTCAACCCGAAGCTTTATCATTGGCCATTTGCATGGTAGATTATGAAGGTCTTCAATGGTGAGAATTTGGTCACATATCACCTTCTGAGCCTCAGACAACTTGCACGGCACAACACCCAGACATTGATCAAGAGCAATTTGTTGAGCTACAAAGGTTGTTGAGCTTGAAACACAAGCTTGTAGTGGTGCACAAAGGCTTGCAACATAAGTTGGGGATCGGTAACCTGAGCTCGCCTTCCATGATGGCCCGAATTTGTTGAGATGGTTTCTTGGCTCTGAGGGAAAGAAATAATTCTTTCGAGACTCGATCACCAATTTTGAGCCAAACAAGTCAACCAGGCTTAGATCTGCGCTCCCGGCATCAGTAAATTGTTAGCAATTTGAATTTGTTGGCAAAGCTTTGCAACATGAAGTTGCAGAGTTTCAGAGAAGGGATCACCTTGAAGCACCACCACCGCTTGACTAAGAGCCAAGGTGTTAGTGGAGTATGAGCGGTGCTTGATTTTAGATTGTCTACCATAGATTCTAAGTAATTTAGTCATTCGATTCATCGCGTCCTCCCACCATTGAATCCAGATGGTATGCATAGGTGGATGATAACACTGGCAATGACTAGGCCGGGAAGTAAGTTCCACACATGCTTGATATGATTGAGTGTGGGACCATGCTGCATCAAGGTAATATTAAGGAAGAATTGACCTTTATGACAAAAAGTGCGTGTATCATGCCAAGTGATACGAAATCGTATTGAGAGTGATCGAAAGGATAAAGTCGGACATGAACTCCCTTTGGCATAGAATAAATGCTATCAAACTCAAAGTAATCTTAAGTCGACAAAGATAGCTCTGTCAAGCCATTTAAGTACTTGATATGTTCCTCCTCAGATATTGGACCAAGTAAACCATGCTTCGATGTGGGAAAGTGAGAGGCGTTAGGGTTATAAAACCCAAACTTATTACACATAAAAACCATGCATCCCTTTTGCCAGTTGTCCACCTCATTGCAAGTGGCCACATTTATCATTGGGTGACTCAACCATATTAAAATCTCCACTTATGACCCAATACACATCGGGAATTGTGTTGGCGATCCACCACCACAGATCGACCTTTTGGCCACATTATTAGAGGCATAAATATTAATGAGGCCAAAAAGGTGGCCGTCAACATTAAATAGGACCCATATGGCACGGTTGGTGGGGTCGATGCCATGGTCAATTAACAAGGGCCGCCATTTGGGGGCAAAAGGGAAATTAAACCCCCACGCCTTGCATGATTACTACAGAAAGCCAAGTTGTTAGGCCAGATGGATTTACAAACCATCTACAACTGAAAACCTGTAATTTTCACCTCCTGCAAAAACAAAACATCCAAATTTGTAAATCTTTTTCGAGTTTCACGAACAACATATTTATGATAGAATTCTGTAAGACCCCAAACATTCCAAGATAAAAAATTCATGGGAAATGGTGGTCAAGAGCCATGTCACCATCCTCCAAGCCATCAAGGGCGTCATATTGGTTTTGCAGGAATTGAGCAGTATTATGCTGCAAAAAATCTTGTAATTCAATTTTTTTTTCCATGTCTGGCGTATTCGATGTTGTACTCCTCTTCGGTTGAGTCCATGCTATGAGCTAAGCTATGATCTTGAGAGATGTGAGAAGGACTTCGGGGCCTTTTGGAGGGCCCTGTGAGCTACTTGGCAAAAGTAGTGATAATGATTCTTTGCATGGTGACATTGTAAATGAAATTTGTCTGGTCCATGAGAACCAAGGCCGCTTGGGGCGTACTGGAGTATTTTGGCAACTGGATAGCTGAGTTGGCAGTGACAGTTGGTTCTTTAGCAACAACAGTTGGCTCTTTAGCTTGTATGTTATGGGGTTGTTCCTTAACAGGTGGCTCCCATTTGCCATTGGAGCCAGAGGCCTTAGGTTGCTAGGTATTTTTATTATTTTTCCGATCCCCGACAACTTGCCAACCTTCCTCCTACTGGGGTTGTTGAGTTATGGAGCTTAATTGCTTCACTGACATGCTTTTACAGACTTCTTTGGACTACACAAGAATGACATCGGTTAACAAACCAATGTCGGTCACCCATGGACCGGTATCGGTCAAATAAGGAGGAACCGACATTGGTTGGGGCTAACCGACATTAGTTAAGGCTAACCAACATCAGTTGCCTATGTGTGACTACTATAATTAAATTGCATGGGAATTAGATCTATCTTTAGTTGTAAAGTGAATCTAATGGTTGTAATTGTATAACTAAAGTGCCCTAAGATTGTAGATGCATATATAAGCATAAAGCTAGGGTTTAGAAGAGAGAATTCATTGAGAATCAAGATAATTTTCCTTTAGAGAGAAAAAGAGAAATTTGTAGAGAAGAAAGTATAGGACATCCAAGAAGGTGTGGAAGATTGCAAATCTTCATTGTATTTCCTCTGTGATAATAAATTGGTTGTTTCTTGGTGGACGTAGCCCACACTGGGTGAACCACGTTAAATCTTGTGTATTGTTTCTTCTTGTTTATTTCCATATTGATTGTTTATATGCTTAGATTTGATTAATATATCTCATCTAATCAAAAGCTTAACCCCAACAACCTGGTATCGAGCTTCTTTGTTTGAGGTTGTATGTGTGTTGTGATTTACTCACAAAGGGTTTTTAGATTGAGTGGGAGCAAAGCAATAGGAGAAGAAAACAAATTCAAAGTAGAGAAATTTGACGTGCCATGATTATCTATTATAGAAGATACACTTGGAGGATTCTCTCGTATCGAAATATCTATACTCACCGTTGGATGAGAAGACAAGACTGCAAAGATGATGGTGATGAAGACTAGAAAATTCTTGATATAAAGGCTCTAGGATCTATAAGATTGAGCCTGAAAACATTTGTGGCTTTAAATATTACCAAAGCAGGATCTACAGTAGAGTTGATGAAATATTTAGCAAATCTATATGAAAAACCTAGTGCTTCAAATAAAGTTTATTTGATGAAAAAATTGTTTAATTTAAAGATGCGAGAAGGTGAATGCATCAAGTCATTTGAATGATTTTCGAGTCTATTGTAAATCAATTAAAATTGGTTAGTATTCTGTTTGAGGATGAAGTGAAAGAAATTTTATTATTATTCTCTTGCGAGATAGTTGGGATAACTTGGTAATGGTTGTTAATAATACAACGTTTTCTAATAATATTTTAAAGTTTGATGATGTGGTTGGTATAATCTGAATGAAGAAATACGTAGGAAAAGTACAGGAGAATCATCATTTGGGAATGCTTTGAATGTAGAAAGCAGGGGAAGGCAGGAGGAGACATCCAAGATCAAGAATAATGGGAAATAAAAGTCTAAGAATGACATATCTAAATCTAGAGGTAGAGGTATAATCTATTAGAATTGTGGAAAGAAAGGACATGCAAAGAAGGATTGTTGGTCCAAGGAAAACAAAGAGAATGTACTAGAGAAAGGTAAAGGATAATAAAATTGAGTCATGGGTTTTAGATTCAGGAGCTTCTTTCCATGCAACCCCTAATAAGGGTTATTTCGAAATTATGTCAGGTAATTTTTGGCATGTTTATCTAGGATATAATGAACCATGCATTATTACCTGGTAAACGTGAAGTTCATCTTAAAAGCTGCAGAATGGAAATACATGGATATTAAAAGATGTTAGGCATGTTTCAAGCCTTACAAGAAATCTAATTTCTGCGGGACAATTGTGTGAAACTGGTTACATGGTTACACTCACAATGAATCTTGGAAAGTTACCAGGGATCTCTCTTGTCAGTAAAGTAAGAGGAAAGAATGTAGGATCATTGTATTTGTACACATATATTCCTGATTCATTTTTTGTTCTATCTACTTCAGATTCAGATACAAGCATGTGACACAATCTGCCAATTTAGGCCATATGAGTGAAAAGGGAATGCAAATTTTGAAGGCAAAGGGTAAGTTATCAGATCTGAAATGTGTAGATCTTGATTTTTGTGAACATTGTATTTTTGGAAAGTAAAAGAGAGTGAGATTTTTAAATTTTGGGCAACAAAGAAAAATCATAAATTGGAGCTTGTACACTCCGGATGTGTGGGGACTAGCCAGGTAGCTTCTCATGGATGATCCCAATACTATGTTACTTTATTGATGATGTCACAAGAAAGGTATGCGTTTATTGTATTAATCGTAAATCAAATGTTTTGAAACTTTTAAAAGGTGGAAAGTCCTTGTGGAAAATGAATCAAATTCAAAGTTAAAATGCCTTAGATTTGACAATGGTGGTGAGTCTTTCGCAACAAGACTTTCAATGATTATTATTCAGTAAATGGAATACGCGAGAGAAATGACGGTTCGTAGAACACCATGGGGAATGGTGTTTCAGAGAGAATGAACAAGACAATCATGGAATGAGCTAGAAGCATGATGATACATGCTAGATTGCCCTTACAAGTTTTGGGGGAAAGCATAGACATGACGGTTTATTTAATTAACTGTGGACCTTCAAGTGCACTGAATGGTGGAATACCAGAAGAAGATTGGACTGGAAAAGAGGTAGATCTTTATTTTCTTAGAGTATTTGGCTTAGAAGCTTTTATGCATATTGATAAGGAAAATAAAAAGAAATTAGATGCTAAATCCAAAAGATGTACTTTCATTGGTTATGGCTCTGGTGATTTTGGATTTTAGTTTTGGGATTTAAAAGGTTCTAAGATAATTAGGAGTTGTGACATTGATTTGAATGAAAAGAGAATGTACATGGATCAAGTTTTGGTACCCAAAGGTGAACCGGCGGAGAAGTTTGTGGATGAAAATAAACTCTCGGATTTAAAATTAATACCTACGAGTTTACACACAAGAATAGTATCAGCTTACCCTCGCCGACATCGGTCCCCTATACCAAAGCATCGGTTACAAAAGAGCTAAATTGGCGTCGGTTAGCCAAACCGGTGTTGGTAGAAGGTGACCGGCATTGTCACTTGTCGAGAAGTAGATACAAATCTATAGGATGAACAAATTGAGCCTCCGACACCCCAAATCTCAATGAGAAGGTCACAAAGGGTAAGTAGACCTCAGAAAGATTTTCACCTTCCTTGTCTTATTTATTATTGATCGATAGTGGTGAGCTAGCAAGCTTTGAAGAAGCAATGCATGATAAATCCTACAAGCAAAGTGGGAGCATGACATGGATGAGGAGATTAACTCCTTAGAGTAGAACCAAACATGGAATTTGGTTGAGTTTAGCAAAGAGTAAAAGAGCATTGCAGAACAAGTGGGTTTACAAGATCAAGGAAGAAGAGGGCGCACACAAGAGATACAAGACAAGGCTTTTAGTAAATAGATTTACACTTAAAGCAAATTGACTTTGGTGAAATCTTTTCTCCTGTTGTTAAGATGAATTCTATTTGTATTGTATTGAGTTTAGTTGCAGCAGAGGATTTGCATTTAGAGTAACTTGATGTCAAGACGACATTTCTTCATGGTGATCTGAAGAGATTGATATGAATCAACTGCTTGGGTATGAAGTCAAGGGTAAGGAGAAACTTGTGTGCATATTGAAAAAGAGCATATATGGGCTCAATCAAGCTCCAATATAATGGTATATGATGTTCGATAGTTTCATGCATGAGCATGGTTATTTGAGATGTGAATCTGACCATTGTGTTTATTTCAAGATGCTTGGAAATGGGAGCTATATTATTTTGTTACTTGTATGTGGATGATATGCTTGTGCAGGATTTAATATGCAAGACATTGGTGAGCTTAAGGAAAAACTAGCTTACACATTTGTAATGAAATATTTGGGAGCTACAAAGAGAATCATTAGCATGCAAATTCACAGAGACAGGAAGAACATGAAGTTGTATTTGTCTCAGGAGCATTATATCAATAAGGTGTTGGAAAAGTTTAATTTGCAAAATTCAAAACTTGTAAGTACACCTATGAATGGACACTTAAAATTGAGCAAAGATCAATGTCCTACATCACATGAGGAGGTTGAGTACATGACACGAGTTCCATATGCTTTAGCAGTTGGGAGCTTTATGTATGTTATACTTTGTACCAAACCAAACATTGCACAGGCGGTGAGAGTTGTGAGCAGATTTATGGCTAATCCAAGTAAAGAGCATCGGAAACAGTCTAATGGATTCTTAGGCATTTGAGAGGGACATCCGACATGCAATTATGCTATGGAGGGTCAGATACTTCTTTACGTGGCTATGTGGATTCAGACATGGCTAGTGATTTGGATGACAGGAGGAGCACTGATGGATATGTTTTCATAGTAGGTGGCACGATAGTCAGCCAGATTTCTAGATTGCAGAAGGTTCAGCCTTGTCTACTACAGGAGAGGTCTGAGTATGTCATGAACTTCAAAAGCTATCAAGGAGATGATATGGATGAGTAGGTTCATGGAAGAGTTGAGAAATGAGCAAGAGGATTGCATATTATACAGTGATAGTCAAAGTGTAATTCATCCGACAAGGAACTCAACATTTCATTCTAGAATGAAACACATTCAGATTGAGATATCACTTCATACGACAGGTATTGGAGCATGGGAAACTGAAGTTAGAGAAAATTCATACAAAGGAGAATCCTACGGATATGCTAACGAAGTCGTTGTCAAAAGAGAAGTTGGAGCTACACTCCACTTCTGTTGGTCTTCAAGTTTGAGGCTTGAGGAGGGAGAAACATGTCAAGGAAAGGATAAGAGGAAGGATTTGTATGGTACAATGCAGTAATTTATATCCAAGTGGGATATTGTTGAGTTGTGGAGCTTAATTGCTTCACTGACATGCTTTTACAGACTTGTTGGAATACATAGTAAACCGACATCGGTCACCCATGGACCGATATCGGTCAGACAAAGAGGAACCGACATCGGTTAGGGCTAACCGACATCGGTTAGGGCTAACTGACATCGGTTGCCTATGCATGACTACTATAATTAAGTTGCGATAATTACATCTATCTTTAGTTGTAAAGTGAATCTAATGGTTGTAATTGCATAACTAAAGTGCCCTAAGATTGTAGATGCATATATAAGCATAAAGCTAGGGTTTAGAAGAGAGAATTCATTGAGAATTAAGAGAAGTTTCCTTTAGAGAGAAAAAGAGAAATTTGTAGAGAAGAAAGTACAGGACATCCAAGAAGGTGTGGAAGATTGCAAATCTTTATTGTATTTATTCTGTGATAATAAATTGGTTGTTTCTTGGTGGACGTAGCCCACACTGGGTGAACCACGTTAAGTCTTATGTATTGTTTCTTCTTGTTTATTTTCGTATTGATTGCTTATATACTTAGATCGATTAATATATATACAACCGGTGTGTGCTAACCCCAACAGGAGTTTGACTAGTTCGGGAGTTGCTTTGGCCACGGGGCGGTTGCGAGGGAATAAAGAGGACAGTCTTTGATCCTATGACCAGAAGCCTAACAACGGAAGCAAGTATTAAACAAATTGATATACATGACCCGCTGAGAATAGCATTTTCTCCCATCTAAATGTCCACAAATTCTTTCAAATCTTGAGAGAGATCAACTTCAATGCAAACACACTTCTACGGGTGAGCATGGTAAAACTTATCTCGCTTTGAGATAGACTACTCGGACAATAGAAATGTAACGCTGTGACAAAAAGGGCACACATGGCAAGGGTAGGCTAGGGAATTCAACCCAGACAGACACTTTAAGGGTGGTATATTAAGATACCACAAAATCCTTGTGCCATGGGGATAAAACAAAGCAGAGATTTGTGAACATACCAAGTGGCTGCCGAGCCATAATATTGGGGGCATTGACAGGATCAAAAAAATGAAAAAGAAAAAAACCTTTGATCATTTTTTGGATGCTTTCGAGTCTGACCCCGTGGGGAGTCCAGACTATATTGACTCAAGATTTGAGCATGCTTTCAAAGGGGATGCGACCCATAAAATACCCAATGAGACAAAATTGCTCTAACCATTTACATGCAACATTAAATTAATATTCATCATGTGACCATCATCTCGTGGGGTTTGGATAGATTAGAAGGCGCAATAACATTATCTTCATTCTCGATTTCATGAATGATTTTTTGTCTTGCTCTTGAGTTCCTCCATTATTTGTATTCATGCTTTCATCTGATACGAAGGAGCCACAACAAAATGAGACTTCTTTCATAGGGACATGTAGAAAAATATTTGAAATATCTAGGATATTAAATATCTTGAACTGTAGAAAAATATCTAGGATAGTAAATATGTAGCACTTGTAGAAAAATATCTAAAATCCGGTAACCTACAAATATTTGAACCCCCGAATTTGACACTTTCCAAAGTAAGGGCTTCTTCAAAGGTGAACTCCTACTAACGAATTAATCATGCAAATAAAGTAGCTAATTAATTAATTAAGTTGTTAATTTAAGAGAGATTTATAGCTGGCTTAACATTATGGTGGAAATTGGGTTTGCATTAACACTACACTACAAGTAACATCCATTTGCAATCAATCTTAAAACTATATAGCTCAATAAATCAAAGCAATTGCATTATTTGAATGTACTTGCATTATTATAGAGGATAAAATAATTAAAGAGAAAAGGTTCTAGAAGCAAGGGATCAAAGTACTCCACTCAATTTTTTGAAATTAGCTACTACGAGTCATGAAGAAATGACTCTACTATCGAGAACCCCGATATAACTACAACACCTTAAGAAGTTGTAAAAGTGGAGGGAGTTAATGGGGACCTATGTTATCCCTCAATTATTCTTATTCCCAAGGATTTTGAATAGTTTAGAAAACATCACACTAAGTGTAATGTAATTCTATAGGAAGTTCAATGTAATGTAAGGTTCCCAAACCTTATCTTTTCAATGCTTCAATAAATAGTACATATAAATGCTAGTTGTTCGCCTAAATGCTTGAATTTTTCTCTTGACAAAGGGATGATCTTGAAATAATAAATCCCTTTTTATTTTATGTTCTATGTGCATTAATGCACTTGTATATTTACATACTTATTGAATTTAAACTAGGACCATATTAATGTGTATCTTGACACACACTTTGGTTGGGAAAAGTGGACAAATGACAAAATCTTGGATGACCTAAAATAAATTTTGATAAATGTTGAAGGGACCACAAACAAAGAGACCTAAATAATAGTGGTATTGTTTTAGCACATCATAACTAAATTACTACGTTTCTAGAAAAAATCATAATAGTCATAAACATGGGATGGGAGATAAAACTAGAGGAAGGGTACGTGAACAAGGTCAAACATAGAAGAATGGAGGTCGACAAGACAAAAACATGCTTAGAAGTATCAAAAGTCAAAAATATCATAAGAGAATATGTCATAAGAGATGATGGATCATAGAAGATGATTTTAAATGTCAATTCCAAAACTAGACACATTCATTTCAAAATGTCAATTCCAAATTTACACACAATCATTCCAAAAATCTATCAATATTCTATGGATTGTGAAAGTATTACATCTTTGACAAGGAACACATCAAAAGTCAAACAACACAACCCGAGCATACACTAAGAAAAGCCTATCATAAACCGAGAAAAGCCTATTATAAACAAATAATCACATCAAGAGGCATTTTACAATTGGCAATCAGGGGTAGATTGTAATATCTACAAGTTTTCAACAATTAATGGTCAACTTTAAATCAATCGTCCATTTTATCAAAGATAGAGCAATTTCGACCTTAAATTCGTCATCCATTTGATTGTCACTTGAAAGTTTTTTTATTTTCAAAGGGAAGTCAATCCCAAAATCATAATATCTCGAGTCCTTACTACTATTATTGCTTTACAATAGGGGATGGGGTGGTGCTTAAATTTGACGGCCATTTAGACATTTTTGTAATTGTAACCATAAAATACTGTAAATATTTGAATAACCATTACATGGGTCTCGTATAATTAAAAATAATAACCACTTTTAAAATAAATTTATAAGTACATTGTATAAATATATATTAAAAATAGTTAAATAACAATATAGAAAAATATTTCATATATATTTTGATCCATTGAAATCCGAAAAGCTGCAGAGTTTTTCACAGGAAGGTGTTTACTTTGAAGAAGGCTTTGCTGGAAAGTGTCAAATTTCAGCAACATTTTCCGGCTTAACCTTTCCGGCTACCCAGTTTGTTGTCTTATTTGCCTGAAAAATAGAAACACTGCGTATAACATAAATGAGAACTGTTAATTTGTTTTCCTTTAAACTAAAACTCACACGTGTGTCTATTTTGTAGTAAGTGGGATCTGAATATCATTTTAGAAGACTAACATTTACATGGTGGGATTAGATATTATCCGGATGAGGTATGAACCAAATATCAATGGAGACAGTGTACAGGTTTCAACCTTTCAAAAATCAATGGACAATAATCGTCTTTATCTTATCTTTATCTTTTAGGCTTTTCATTGGTAGATGGATGTCTGTATCACATTTAAATTGATGACAATTCTAAAATTAATACATTCTCCCCGCTTCTTCGTGTCAGTTGTAGTGACTCACCCACCCTCTCAACCGCGTACTCCACAGTCCCATCTGCCGACTATACTACGTATGCAACACATAGTGCATAAATACCCTAAAATGTATGTGGATATTATGTACAACAATTTATAGGGGACATATAGCCGCTATTATAACTCTGGAATCTGCAAGATTGCCCTCCTACATGCATATCCAATCAATGACTCTAAAATTGTTCTGCCATAACTGTTAGTTGTTGAAACAATAGTGGATCTATTGTAGTTGCCTTTATGTGTCTGCTTTGTTGTAGTTGTTGTCCTTCTCTCACATGACTGCTTAAAATATCTCTCTATCTATAAATACACCACTACATTTTTAAGTTTCCATCCTGCACCACCTCCACCGGATTGGTTTTCCCAGCACCTGCAACACCCTTCTCTCCTCATATACACCACAGCTCAGAAATATAAGAGGTTTGCAAATTACATTTTTGTTGCTATGCCATTGTGGCCTTTCTATTATGCTCCCTTTGTATAATTAAGTCACTGTCTGCTTCTATTTGCATTTTGATATCACATAACCTCATTGTTTATCAATCAGAGATTACATGAATTTAATCAACTATGCCAACATGTCTGCAGCTCGTAATCACTGCATTTGCAAAATATCATCATCCCGTGACTAGGATAACCAATATCATTGTGGGGTTTAAGTCATATAGTTGAATCCAAGTTCTAATCCATCAGCTACTTCTGCATTTGGAAAACCATGTCTCTGTGTTAACCCTTTCTAATTAGTGTTGTTGGATAGAGTTGTTGAAGTCGGCTTCTGAAGTTACTACATTTTATGCATTATTCAAGTACCAAAACAGTTTCAAAGAGTAGGCAAATACCCTGTCTTGGCATATGCCATAGCATATAAAGGATGAGAGGACAACTCAGTCTCTAACAACTTGATTTCATTACAAAGTATTTATTACCATCGATCTGGTATCCAAAATGTCATTCGATTGCAAGAAATGCATGTAATGCCCTACGGCTAAAAAGCAGAACCTCATGACTTTTGCACTGTCATTTCAAACTCTACAGGTCAAAAATCACCAATTTGTTGGTTCTGTTCTTTCACATATTTATCTTTTGGAGGCTTGAAATCCTTTGCAACTCGTGGGGGCATATTTTTCTTAAATTTAACTTGCATTATTTCTCCTTGTCTTTAGGGACTCCTCTAGTCTCACTGTCCTATGCCCAAGCACACTTTTATTAGAATGTAAATTGTGAGTTTAGTCCCCGTGTCTAGAAATTTTCTTCTATTCATGACCTTGAATTCACAACTGTCAACAATATTTTCACCTTTGATTTGGATTTTCATGTCTCCACAGATCGTATTTCTTTTCTCCTGCTCATTTTTGGTAATCACAAATCTTCCTCCACAAAAAAGTGTCGTAATCTGCCTTCAAATGACTATAAATCACAACTTTCTAATAGTGTGCCCTATTGCGAGTATTATTCTTTCTCTTTTTGGTTTGAAAAATCTTTACATACAACGTTCTCACAAACAATGTTCATGAAACTTCTTCCTGAACATTATAGGTTGATTTGAATTTTTGAAGGTTACTGATAACTATTTAGTTTTATAATTCATGCTATCGGTTGCCTTGTATTATTTATTTTTGTGTTGAAGATTTATCAGAATTATTGAAAACTATTATTATTATATTTATTTTGTTGTGCGGCATAAAGGGGTTTATTGCATTTAAGGGACTTCGAGTGTTAAGCAAAGTGCACGATCAAAAATAACATTATAACCATAATGTAATAAAGAGGATTGCAAGCCAAATCTCTCTTTTAGTGGGTAGCCGAGGGTATTATTTATCTTTTATGGAATGTTGTTTTGCCAGTAATAAGTTCTTCAACTTTTTGGGAAGATTGGCAAGAATTTAAAATTGAGGATTGGCAAAAATAATGTTTTGAATATTTATATTCCTTTCGAGATAAAGGGGTTACAATCTCCGAATAAATGAATGTTATAGATGAAATGTCTAGGATTTGGAGTATGCAGACTCAAGTTGTCTTTCTATCATGTCCAAAAAATATTATTCTGCAATATCACTTTTTTCACCTTCAATACTACACAAATTATGGAAATTTGGAACATATATATGTATATGTATTTATGTAATTGTCAGTAGAAACATGCTTTATATTAAACAAAGTTGCTTGCTATTTTCAGGTACTATGGCCACTCCAAATGGAAGTCCAACCATTATCACGATACCCGATGATTCCTCTGGTGCCATTGTCGGGAGCCCTCCTATTGATCTTGTAGCTTCAAATGGGTCCCCTCATTCATATGCAACCCAGGCAGCCACCGACCAGAGCTCAATACATAGCGTCCAACCACCGCTTGCAACTTTTGTGCATTCTTTGACTACTTCTATTGCAACAACATGCTCAACCATTTTGGTAGGATATCAGAGTCTCTAATCCCATCAACGATGGTTATCGATAAGGATTAAGGCTCTGTGTTAGACATGATGCACAAGGTAGATGCAACGTACCTTCTCCTTGAAGCATTGTACACTTTCCTTCGTGCATTAAGCTATGACCAATACTACTCTGGTAGCGAGGAACAATACATTAGAGATGCATTCAATGCTTACCTTGCGTCCCTATAATTTTTTAGCCTACCTCACCCCTACTACAACTTTGCAATGCTCATACATACGCCCACCTCTTTTTGCTAACCCACTGAAACCTCTTTTCGAAGGGCTAACTCGAAAAGCTTATGCTCACATAAATATGTTGTACTTGTTACATTTTATAACCCCCTATAGAAGTTTTGTAAAGTGCCTTTCATGAGATATACATTGTATTCTCCGTACATATGTTTCCTACTTTACTTTGAATGCGCATGAAAATTTTTTTGTTATGTGAGCATCTTCCACATTGTACATATGTTTACGTGCTTATGACCTAAAAAAACAACACTATATGTGGACAATAAATTGGTTAACACCGCCCCCTTTTGTGAGGGTATGAAATGTCTTTCACTTTCCTATAGCATTTCTCCCACCATGATTACGTTCCCAACACCGCCCCTACTCTTAAATAGACAACACACGCCATACGTCCTATCACTATAGTTAATAAAATGCATTTTCCTACCCTACATTGTTTACTATTCTTTGTTGAATGTCTGTTTTGTAAATTATCCTTATCCATGTCATGCATCACACTTTTTCGTTTAGCGCATACCCCCTTGTATCCTTAGAATACAAAGCTCACAACATCTAAGCGCACATTAAATTGCCATATGCTTACTGTATTATACTAAGTCAGATAACTACTTTACGTTAACACGTTTGCTAATTCATTTACGTTGTATTTTATTGTTTAGGAACCAACCCCATCACAGGCTCCACTTCCTCCGATGTTGTGCCTCCCAACTGGCCATAAACATGCCAACATCCCACACTGACACTTTGGCACTAGCGACTCATCAAGGATGCCCTACAGACTGCATGCAACTCACGCCAATAAAATCGCTAAATCCTTACCAAAGCCTTTGGTCTATTAAAGGCAGGGTCATAAAAAAAGGCTACCTAAACAAATATAGCACGAAAAATGCACAGGGCAGGTATTTAGCTTCGACATTATCGAAAAAAGTAGTTCAAATATAGTGGTGACTTCTTTTGACCAAGCTGTAACTTCTTACTACAACCAAATACAACTAGGCAAAACATACACAATCAAAGGAGGAACCTTATGGATTGCAAAAAAAGATTACAACGATTCCACAACTCCTTGGGACATCATCCTAGACTTGGACTCCTTTGTAAAGCTTAGTACAAATCAGTCGTGGACATACCTCAATATCTTTTCCATTTCAGAACAATAGTAGAAATCAACTCCTGTCCCGCCAAATCCACCATTGACCTCCTCGCTATTGCACTATCCATTACTGCTCCCTCCACTATAAGGAAAAGTGATAGTACTTTCAACCACAAATGCATGGTCCTACTTAGTGATAACTCAACACTATGTATTGAGGAAACATTATGGGGTGCTTTCAGTGGCAATGAGGAGGAAAACTTCTAAGTGAACTATGTGCTTCACAGACACCAGTAAGGCTAGTACTTGCAATTAAGAGAGCAAAAATTACATCTTACAAAGGAACAACATTAACCATGGGCCCTAATACACAAATCTTCATTGATCCTGATATAACTGAGGCTCACGCAATGCGTGCATGGTTTACTTCGCTCGGCTCAACAAATGCATACCCTTCAGTGAGTATTGAAAAAATGAAGAAACTGGTATCATGGGCATAAAATCCTCCTCGCAACCAAGTAAAACACTCACCTTCTCCACCACAACAACAATTATACACATGAATATGTCCTCATTTAGCTATCCAGCTTACACATCAATTGTTAACAACAACCAATGCAAGAAAAAACTTGAGCTAACTGCAAACTCCTCTTAGTATTGCCAAAAATGCAAGCATGGTGTCTCTAATTGCGATTACAAATATGCATTACACTTCATCATTGAGGACGACAACAACAACATGGGTAACTGCTTTTGATGAAGTTGTTACATCGATAATGGGTATATCAGCACAGAGCTACAACTTCTTACACCAACACCCGATATGTTTTGGCCCGTTGTTAAGCCAATTCTATTCCACCGCTACATGTTCAAAATATCCTCAAAGCTAGAGGTCTACAAGTCACAAGAGAAAGCCGAGTGCACTATTGTCGCTGCAGTTAAGGATGTGACCTTCAACATGCATGAATCCCCATTAGATGCATTCCTCGCATCCCCATAACTATGTATCGATGAAAAAGATCCTACACTATTTCAAAAAACATAGTATACTTTACACACACAATGTTAGGAATTTTCCAGTATATATTTACCGTATTACATACTCCACGTATAGGTGTTTGCATTCGCAAGTTTGGTTCTATTTGTTACACGCACAATTTCTGGCCTCACATGTCTTAAACATAATAAAATTCACTCTGTAACAGGAATGCAAACTCTATCAAAATTATTAAACATAAATATGAGGTTTTGATATACAATGTTGCACTTCACATAAAACAAACAAAATTACTTATACTTTTTGCATACATTAACTATCTTCTATACCTAATTATTGTTTCCACTTTTTCTCATTCTACGCAGGCCTGACACGAACTGAAAAAAATTCAAGGGCTCGATTAAAGTACGCAATCAACAAAAACACCCTAAATGAACATCGCCACCATATAGCTTGCATCAAATGACAAAAGATGAACACACAGGCACCAACCTATGTAGCCACCCATGTCAACCTGCTCGAAGAACACTCTCCAGATCGGCATTTATTTCAAGATACACAAGCGCCAATTCTGCCAAAGATTAGATCACCTCCCACCTCCAACCACATGTTCATGTTGTAATGAATTATATGTTGGGCTACATATAAGGGTTTATAAAGGTGGCAACACCTACCGTAGATGCATTGTTGAAAAAGATGATCGCCGCTTCTCAAGTTGGAATAACATGGACCCGGGCCCGCATGACGACATTCTATCCTCACTTACACAAGTTGAGGAAATGTTGATAGCAAGGGTCAACCCAATATTTCAGGTGACTCATGCTATAGGTGGTCAATACAAATATAGGGGCCACACCATATGCTTCCCCCAAGATGTTTCATCCATAACTAAACACTTGCCTCGGTGCGTCGTAGACTTGGACATCTTAATTATCAGAAGAATTGGAGCAACAAATAAAGCTTACGAATGCTTTGTAAGTAGATCTCATGTTTTAGCTGCATTACAATTCAAAATAGCTCATGACCCTTACTACAAGGATGTTTTCCTAGACGACAATGCATTGCATTCCCTACCACCTCACAATACAGATATATCTACTTCCCTACCACACTTCAATTCAACTATCCCAGACCATGTTGAAGAGGAATCAGAAGTAGACCTTCTCCCGGGTTCCCCACCACATACCCATCAATGACAAACATCCTCTTTTGTGTCCACCCTCCCTCCAACCACTTCATAAGTTGACCAAATAACAACTTTCATTGAAGGAAGGAACCAAACTCCACTACAGTCAATTGAGTGGCCACACATTGGTTCATCCGCAGTCAATGAATACAACACGAGGGTTTGTTCTCTATGGCTTTTCCAAGATTGTTCCCTACAGGGATTGCATTGTTCCACCAAACACGTATCAAAAGGGTTCACATGCATGAATACACATTACATCTAATGTGTTACCATGACAACAAATTTGGAAGCCATCCGCGCTTTTGCTACTTCATTCTCAACATTATGTTGCGCCACAGAAGCCAATCAACATCTGTTGTTTTCACAAAAAAATATATAGGGGACAAATTTCCTACCACGGTTTCAATGTTACGCCAACAACTTACGCACTTTCAGACGCCCACATTGCAGAGCAACTAATGCGCTTTGGATCTAATTTGCGAGGAACTAAATCATTTTGGTGCAAGCGCAGACATGAACTCATGGATATGATAACCCAACTAGAAATCCCTACGCTTTTCTTCACTTTAAGTGCAACAGATACTAAGTGGCCAGATTTACACAAAGCAATGCCAGGATCCCCTACGCCACCCACAACAACTAGCCAACAATGGAGAAACATGAACTTGAACATGCACCCCCATATCATGTTTGCATACATGGAAAAAAGATTTACAATATTTTACGAGGAGGTGCTTAAAAAAATTACATTGCACCGACTAATGGTACAGGTGAGCTCACTACCACTTAGCTTTTCATACCATACCACCCCTACCCCATTTTCTAACATGGATCCTCTTTGTCAAAATATAGGTATGAATGGAAACATAGAGGCTCGGCTCATATCCACGGGTTTATATGGCTTCCAAATGCACCAAACATGGAAGTACTAGACTGGGATGACCCCCTTCAACTTGGCGCGGCAAAGTCTTTCTTTGACCAATTAGTAACTGCATGGAATCCAAGGGCCCTGAGAGTGGAAAATCAGGGATACATCGTTCCCATGAAGATGACCCATGCTTGTTAGACACATACGGATACTTACAAACAAACCTGCAGTTGACTATGAAAACTTGTTAAACCGCGTGCAACGACATACAAAATGTAGTGAGGCAACCTGCTTGCAAAAAAAGGGGGCACTTCAATGTAGATATAAATCCCCTTGGCCACTCCAAGAGTATTCGAGTTCGGGCTTAGATGAAACAGGCAAAAAAAGTACACTCCTGCACGCAATGACACGGGTCAACATACACAACTCAGACATGTTGGCACTGTGGCAAGCCAATATTGATTGTCAGCCTGGTGTGTCACGACATGCAGTCTTACAATACATTACAAAATATGCAGCCAAAGTAGAGAAGAAATCAGAAAGCTACCATCACATGTTGACATGGATATCTAATGAAGTTAGCGTCGACCACCCTGCAAAGGCCGCCTACAACAAATTCCTTTCAGAAACTATTGTTGATCGGGACATAGGTGCACATGAGACATGTCACATGTTACTTAAACTCCCCCTCTCTAGTTGTAGTCATACATTCATTACCCTATTCATCGGTAAACTAAGTATTCAAACGTGTCCTCAAAGATGTAGGAAACACAATACAATTCCCTTCATTCATAGATGCATACATAAAACACCCTTCACAATTGGAGAACACCTGCATCTTTGAGGCCGCCCATTCATGGTCCTACAATAGCCAAAGGAAAGTTACACAGTGGCTATAAAGAAGAACCCCTGCTGTTCTTTGTGTATTCCCCCGATACAGTGATGTCCCCGCCCCAGATGCGATACACTATGAGGACTTTTGTTGGTCGAGCTTCTGCTTCATAAACCCTTTCAACATATCCAAACGGACATCAACATCACTACATCTGAAATAACTAACCAATGGGGGAAAATGAAAAATTCCTACATCCCTTTACATGTACATAGAGCCACTACTCTAGAAGAAACTGCACTGGAACAAAGCAAGTGATGACAATAACTCGCAGGGATCCAATCCACTAGATGCAGAACTATTTGAATGGGAGCATATAGCACGCATGCACCCAACACTCAATACAACAATTGATGATGTAGACATGATAGGCCTTCATGACTTTGACATTAACCACAATTGGAAGGTGCATTCCATCCCTACTACCTTACAAAAAAGTGCACCTAAATTCATAGACCTTGCACGCAATGAAAATGCACTAACACTTGTTTCTCCACCTACCCAATTAGACGCTCTCCCACTATCATCAAAACAACACCTTGCATACTCAATTATACTTGCCCATGCAACTCAACAAGGGAAACACCCACCATTGAAGATGATCATTCAAGGAACCGTTAGTACAGGAAAATCATACCTCATACAATACATCAGAAATGGGCTTCAAAATATCATAGGAACATTTAAATCTTTCATTCTTGTACTAGCCCCAACAGGTATTGTTGCATTCAACATAAAATCATCTACTATACATTCTTCCCTCCGAATACCCATTTCTGACATGAAACCTCTTGAAGGCTAAGCCCTAGTAATCTTCCAAGAGCGTATGAGTGCCATACA
The DNA here is from genome assembly GCA_018340775.1 of Taxus wallichiana var. yunnanensis. NCBI lineage: Eukaryota > Viridiplantae > Streptophyta > Pinopsida > Cupressales > Taxaceae > Taxus > Taxus wallichiana. The sequence goes on from CM031236.1 coordinate 677,834,317, forward strand.
TTACATACTCATAGATGAAATGAGCTTTATAGGTCCTACAATGTTAAACAACATCAACAAAAGACTTCGTGAGGCATTCCCCCAACAAAATAACCACGCATTCGGAATTGCTCAATGATTTTGGTGGGTGACTTAGGCAGCTCCCTCCGGTCAACGATGTACCATTATATGTAGGCAACAAAATAGGTAGCTCCCTTTGGCATGCTTTTGATACAGTTATCACCTTGGACACAAAATTCAGGCAACAAGGATTGAACCCGACACAACTTGAATTCAGGGAAATGTTGACCAACATCATAAATGCGAAGCAACCATTAAGGATTGGTCTCTTCTCATGTCACATACAAAGTCATGCATGTCTACCTCAGAGCAATCCAACTTCACGACTAAGAAACACCTATTTGCAACAAAGGACCTTGCAAGCAAGCACAATAAACAAATGCTAAAATCCTTACATGTGCCAATTGCAAGGATCATCGTAGAACAAAGCAAGCATAACTCGACTCAAACATCAACGACCCTCAACTGGAGCCAATAGTATTCCTATGCACCGGACAGGAGGTCATGTTGACATCTAACTTGTGGGTTAGCTTAGGATTGGTTAATGGTGCACTAGGGCAAGTGATCGATGTGGTGTACAATCCAGAATCACACCCACCAGACTTGCCATCCTTTGTTGTTGTCAACTTCAGACACTACCAAGGGCCCACATGGGACAAACTCAACCCATCCCACTTGCCCCTACCTCCTGTCACACGTGGCACTCGTTGCCAAATCCCCCTAAAAATGTCTTGGGGCCTCACCATCCACAAATCACAAGGCCTAACTCTTGACAAGGCCACAATAGACATCGGAAATGTTGACCATCAAGGACTAACATTCACGGCAATGTCAAGAGTTTGTGCCATGAAAGATCTACAAATTCTACCAGCTTTTACGTTTGAACGCTATGTGAGAATGAGATATACAAAGAATGTAAAAGCATGCAAGGAAGAGGAGCAAAGACTTTGTAACACACAATTGTCTCATCGTGTACAACGCATGTGCACACTCCTACCTACATCATACCCACAGTAGTGTGCCAGATCTTGGTTCCAACCTACATATATAAGTAAAGTGTTGCACATATATATACACAAAACCCACTTGTAATGCAATACAAATACAAGTCACCTTCACTTTGCATCCAAACCATATTGTATACAAAAATTCAATGGAGTAGATGGGAAATATAAGGCTACTGCCTGCTTTCAACCTCGTTCCGTCTGGTAAAACGTCGTCTTGCATCGCTTCCTTCCAGTTAATGGGGAGCGAAGGATACAGCCTCAACGTTTCAGACAGAGCAGCCCGCAAATAATGCATCTCTTTCACCTCCTCGACGGATAGATCGGAACCGACTTCAACGATCCGTCTGATTTCGAAACAATTCTGTCTTCGACGTGTGGGTGTTTGTGAAGCAAGGAGAAGAACCAGCAGAGAGCCAGAGAGGTGGTGTCTCTTCCTGCGAGCACGAAGTTGAGCGTCATGTCTCGGAGGGCTCTGTCATCAATTTGGCTCTGGCTTGCCATTATCATGGACAACATGTCGTGACGGCCTCGTCCGTCGCTGCTCAGCTCCTTCCGCCTCTCTGCAATGACACGGCCTGTAAATGCATTGATGGTTTTCATGGACGCTTTCAGCTTCCCCTCGAACCCCATGCCCAGAAATCTCATGCTTTTCCAGACGCCGGAAGGGGCGATGAATCTGCGAAAAACATGATAAATTTTGAGAAAGGGCGATGACCCTGTGAAAAATGGGGAATGAAGAGCGAGCAGGAAAGCAATTACCTGAGCACAGTCGCATCCAAGGCCTGCTTAATGGCGAGCTCCAGGCGTCCAATTTCAGAAAATCCTAAATCCACCCCAAAGCCGAGCACGCACATGTTGTGGAAAGAGAAACGAAGAAGAATATGTTCGAGCTGGATCGGCGAGGCGGATCGAGAGGCTTCGGCGAGCAGCGGAACCAGAGTGCCATTAATGGAGCGCTCAAGGGTGCGCATGATGTGGGTTTTGAAGCCGGGGAGTGCAGAACGGAGCTCATGCTCTTTCTGGCGCGCTCCCATTCCGGCCCGTCTATGTTCAGGATGCCATCGCCCAGAAGATCGTCGAAGATGGATTTGTAATAAGCGCCTTTTGGGTAGTTTCCGAACTTGGTTTTGAGAATGTACTCGATGTTTTTGGGATCCGTGGTGACCACAGAGAACATGTTTGTCATCCATGGAGGCCTGAACCGTAGCGTGCCATCGCACTCTGCAACCATCTTTGTCGCCCAATCGTATATATCATTCAAGTGAAGTAAAACAGAGGGAAGCATGCCTACAATCGGCCACACACGAGGTCCCCTTCTCCTCCTCATACTTCCCTGTCTGTGCCATAATAATACCAGTACTGAAATGAATATGATCCCGGCTCCCAAACAGACATTTACAGGACTGGTCTCCATGATAGGGTTTCCAGAGCTTACCCGCCGCCGTGGAGTGTGTAAGCCTGCTGTTCCCTACCTACTTACTCTAAATTCCAACATATAGCCCTAATTTTTTTATACAGAACTATGATATGCGTGTGTATTTGTACGTACATACATACATGATACTGATGTGAGAGGTCTGATATGTTGTTAATTGTGACATAGACACAGAGTTTCTATGACAAATCGAAATCGTTGTACATCATTTTCATCAGTAATGCGCTGCAAAAGTAGAAGGAACTTTGAAGGAAGGATTGGACTTGGAACCAGGGCTGGTCTGAATTTTACAGGCAATATTAATATTTCACACTTCATATTTTACAGGCAAGAATAAATATTTCACACGTCTTAAAAATTAAGAATATTTTTTTAAAATGAGATTTTTTTAATAAAAATCATCAATTCATAGACACCTTAAATAGAAAGGGGAAATTCGGTAATCCAAACAAAATGACTCCTCAATCTTAATAAAGTAAAATTAAGCAGCATTTTAATTGGGTAAAATAATTAAATTATGATGTAGAAAAAACCTAAATTTGTAATATTACAATTTCCTATAAATCATCATAACTATAATAAGTATTAAATAAATTTAGTTAATAAATACATAAACAAACAATTGAAATGAGACAAAAAGACAAGTAGATTAGTAAACACATAAATACCATCAAACTACGTGTCGGACACTAGGATCTCTTATCAAAATCATTAAGAAAACTTGTAAATAATAAAATAAATACCTTTAACTTCTACTTGGATTTTAGTGCTAAAAATAACTTTACATGCTAGATCTATTCCAAATCATGTTGTCCAGACTCCCAAGTGCGCAAATATTTGTGTGCAAGTTGATCCTAGCTTTGTTCTATGTTTCTCAAGATGACTCCAACAAAAATGGGAAAAAGTACAAAGTGGTAGATAATTCATCTAATCCTAAGCAAAGACAAGGACTTAATATTAAATATTCAAATTTTAGGTATTTGTGCTCAAGTATTCGTTGAGGTGGCATCAACAACTTGCTAGAAACTCTATATTTGAGCTTAATAGTAGCATATTTATTATATTAAAACTTTTGGCAATTTCAAGTATTACTCCTTGTCTAACATATCTATGAGTCATATGAAGACCTTGAGTGGAGGTGGTGATTGTTTGTAGAAGTCATAAAAATATTTTTCAAGATATAAGACTTCACACAAATTATTGACTGACATTTTTCAAAGCATAACCCTTCTTTTGACAATTTTAAAAATAACTTGCCCTTTTCTTTGACATGTAATTTTTTACCTACGCTTTTCTTAACAAATTTGAGGCCTTGGGAAGGTATGTGACTAGACTCAATTTTGAAACCTGTCACTAAGTAACCCTTCATTTTAAAATATGGAGAGCCCTTCAAACTTATCAACAAGCCGTGTCCATGCAAAGGCGGTGCCATAAATAAAGCAAAGTAAATGCCCGCTTTATCAACCTTTTAACTAGGGCGGATTTCTTCTGAAAACCCATTAGGTACGCAGCCATGGGTTTCACCCATATAAGTTATGGGTTTAAATTTTGGATTTGTCCCATAAATTTTCAACGATATTTCCCAGCTGCCGGAGATGACGATTGACGAAAGCTAAGGTTGGTGACGGAACATCCGAAATCGCGAGGACATTGAAGGAAAATATTTATTTCCAACTTGTCGTCAAGGAATTTTTAAATGCACCATTAATTTTAAGCATGGGCTCTTCTCGTGACATTAAAGAAAAGTTTTTATTTCCACCCCGTTGTGTAGCATAAAAGGTTTTAATAATAGTCTATGGGATCAAAAACATTGATAAGATTGATGTAGATATAGATATTGGATATTATTTGTAACGTTGTCTATTGGTGTTTGTGGAAGCTGTTGTAAATTGATTTATGTATTGTAAGTTATATGTTAATTTATTGCGATGATGAAATTGAGAGAAGAAGATTTTGAATGATAAGATTGTTATTATAGGCGTCTCATATTCGCAAAATGAATTTCAACCGTGATACTGACACCATATTCTACGAATCCTTCCGTTATAATATTTTAAGAGACAATTTATGTCCATCGACCAAAATACCACACGTGACATACATATTGATAAAATAATAGACGCGTATTTTTTATTCCAAATTTGAGACAAATTGATAAGTCTTGTTTCCTAAAGTTTTGTTAAATTGATGTCGTTAAGTACCATAGTTGCATGCACGTGGAAAGAAACACTCAAATTTAGTAAATCTCTAGCTTTGATGAACATCAAGGCTTAAAATGTATAGTACTTGCATTTGATTTTCCTAGCACTTATAAGATTTGGAACTATTTGTTTTACTCATGTATAGGGCATCATTTATATGCACAATAAAAACTATGCATATGCACTTTGCCGAAAAAAATGGTATCATGTTGTTATAGTGAAATAGTTTAGAAGGTATATTTTTCATGCAATCCTAAAAAAAAACAATCATAAAAGATATGCCACTACTTTCCCATAAAATCTAAACCTAACTACTGCACATAGACACAAAATAACAAAAAAAAGTCATCAACTAGTTGAAAAAGGATGTTTAGGTATTCGGTATTTATGAGTTAAACTACTCTCACATCATCCTTTATTTTTATCATTTAATATCACGTGTCAAATAAGTTCATTAATGGTATATGTCTAAAATACTTAAACAAAGTGTAGTAGCTAATTTTAGATTATATTAACGAGAGGAAATAATTCATTCTCATTAATTAGGGCCGAATTAAGGGTTATGAGCACCCTAGGCAATACTAGAGCTAACACCTTCTATAAATAAATAAAATTTATAGTAGAAAAAATAATTAACCGTGACCAAATATCATATTACTTAATATGTTATGCCTCTACCATTCGAGAAAAACTTCCTAATAATTTTTTTGTATCTACTACTGCCTAAAATCTCCCAGTTAATTCTCTAACATATAGTCTATTATAATCCTCCTTTTATCATATATTTCCAAACTTTTTTTTCCACGTTCTTTACATATTCACATTTCTTGATCTCTCCTCCAAAAAAACTTTCAAGACTTCAAAACAATACAAAGTATGAAAAATACATGAATATGAATTAAATTTAAGAATCCCACAACAACGTCGCTTGCATATATATTTGAGGCTTCCTAAACATTAGATTGTTAATGAAACTATGTAATTTTAAATTTATTTTGAATGAAGTGAATTGAATTGGTATGTAGGCTAGACACTAACTGATACTAGCATATATGGAACTAATAAATTGATCTACTCTTCATAAAAACCATAATAAAATAAAATAAATTAATGCCCCTAAATGTTAGCGTCCCTAAAGCGGTTGCCTACTTTACCTAGGCCTAAATCCCCCTCTGTCATTAATAAATAACAATAGATAATAACAAGACAATAACAACTTCTCAATTCCAACACCACTCTTACAAAGTCGATCCCAAACTTATGTTACTAATATATTACGTAATATAGAGAGGAAATTATTTATTCCACCTATAATTTGATTTCTCTAATAAAATTTTTACACACATATTACATATTCCAATTTGCTATTTCATCCCTTATGATTTCCCAAACTTTTTATATTTTTAACGTGGTGTCATTGTTGTGATTATCATAGACAAAATGATTTTTATCCCACATTTCTTAAGGGGAAAAAGAATGTTAAAATAGAAAAATTAAAATAAAAACTATTTTAAAAAGCTTGAAATTTGATGAAAATGATTTTCCATATATTTAACCCCATTCAAATCCTATGTTAAATCTTCATTTCTATTGAGAAATCATATGAAAGAAATGCCAAATGAGTTGCTCAGATACATGATTACCAAAAGAGGTCCTTTCTACTTTTCCCAAAATTTATTTAATTATTTTAGTGAAGATGTAAAATATATGTAGGAACCTATATGAAAAAGACTTCACTTTTAGTTTTTTATTCATTTCCCATAAAACCACTAGCATGGAAGAAATTGCTTTTTAATTTATAATGACAATTTTTTAGAGTGTGAATGAAATTCATTCTCCATCTATTATGTTTTGATCACTATTATAATATGATTGCATTTATAAATTTCCCAATATAAAACATAATATATATGTGATAACAATAATATAAGTTTTTAATAATATACCACCATATAATTGCAAATTACAAAAAAAAATTAAGTAAAAAAATGATCAACAATATAATTATATTGAAGCAATTTAGTGGCGATAAATGCGATTCAATTAGATCATGTTGATATTCACTATTCAACAAATACTCCAACAATTATTTCAAATAACAAATACTTCACTATTCATTTCCCCGATAGTCCAACAATCACCTCAATCCCATGACCATTTTTATTTATGATGGCAATTCTCTAGAGTTATTGAATCAAAATATTTATTACAAAATAGCTAAATAAGAATATTTAAACAACGACCAATACAAAAGTCACAAAGAAAATGCACTTATAAAGGCCTATCACCCAAAACACAATTAGAGGTTAAGAATTGCTGATAAGATTGAAAAAGAAATCATATAAATCCAAGGAGTGTCAAATGTATCTCCACAAGTACAAAAAGAGAAATAAAATAAATGAGAAACTATGATTCTACTATTTGAAGGCTATAGATATTGAAACTAATAAAATGCAATATTTCGTACAAATCTAGACCAAGTTGTCTGCATATGAGGTTTTTTGAGGTTATTGAAGTGCATTATTTGGAAGTAAGAACTAATATTCATGGAAATATTTGTGTCGAGACATCGATTTGATTGTTTTTTTGTCAAAGTTGAAGTTTCTCGCGAATAAACAAGGGTAGACATTTATAGTCCTCATCTTGAATGAATCTCCTCGAGGATCCATGGGAATCTCTATCTGAGACAATGGTATTTTTACGCATCTCATAATAGATAGGGGACTTGAATACAACATACTCTTGACTTTCAAGTTCTAGAAAAAAAACTAACATATACACTCATCTTATGGGGGTCATGATCAAACTCCTTTTGACAATTTTTGCACTTGTGCAAAAATGGGCAACTCGAAACTTTCTTTTTGATGGAAGGAGTTGATGAATGAACCTAACTAGGGCATATGTAGTTTAATTTTGTTTTCAGTAAGTGGATCAATAAAGAAAAATGCAGCTATGTGTGCTGTTGTAGAATGCAACACTCACGTATATTGACATTCCATGTTCACCTTCATCAAAGTTGCACAAAAGCTCCGAGGAACTAAAGTACAACCTTGATGAAGGTGGAGATAGAGGCAGACCTGAGGAGTTGGACTCAAAAACATCAAATGTAGTTGTTGTTTGCATTGCTAAGAGTTTATTTTTAAGTTACATGTATTTTCAATTTAATCATTTCCTATGATTAAGTGTCATTATGTATTGATTTGTTTAATTCATTGTACAATCATTACATATCATAAAAGTTGAAAGTAAAAGGAAGTACACAACTCAATTACAAAAATAATATCATTTATTCATCAAGGAAATTCAATGTTTCCACACAAGCCGTGGGATGTAACTTACAACTACTGAAATAAGAGATATATGTGTATACAACTAAAAGCAAAGGAATGAAGAAGGGCTGTCATCATTGATCCAAGCACTATGATAATTCTTCATTGGGAACTCCTCGTGCTATGATTATTTACTAATGCATGACCTTTAGTTTGGTGGACGTAATCCATGAGATTCTTCAACAAGACTATGGGAGAAACTTTACAATTACACCTCTCGATGGCTTCTTGACACACCTTTATGGCTTGGCTTCCTTCGCACACTTCCTACTGATATTTCTCACTACTTCTTTCTATGCTAAATGAGGGGGTGGCCTCTCTATTTATAGAACTTCGAGGCTTATCCATCCTATCTCTAAGATAGGATAAGAAATCCACTACTGACGAATCATATTCCATACCTTAACTCTTATCGTGCATGTAAGCTTATACATTAAGATAAGATAAACCTTATCATTTTACATGGGTTCCACATTTTTAGACTTTTTACAAATAAAATACACAAAATATTTATGACCTCACTCCTTGTCCTTATTACCAATATAATATTTCTAATTCCTAATCATGTAGACCCTACTTCTCTAATTACCCAAACTTTGACATTTTAACATTCCGGACCACTTACGACAAATATTTACTTTTTTACAACATTCTATTGTACTTTGGTATTACCGTACTCCACATTATTGGCGGCACCATAATCTTGTGGCGCCGTTATCTTCTATCAGACGCTACTACTAATTACACTTAACAACATCCTATTCTAATACATATATTAATGAAATGGAAATTTTGGAGGAAAATTTTAGTGTCGACATCTTCCCCCTTCACAAGCTTCTACTCCGTCCTCGGAGTAGACTATTACAGTGCTTGGAAAATCTTGACTTGTCGTGGTTGACCCATTTCGTAATGGGAGTGCCATCCAATTCCTCCAGTCAGTGCGTACCATTTTCATGCCACAATTTCTTTATTTTGTAGGGCCCCATCCATTTTGGAAGAAATTTTCTCTGTCTTCTTTTTTTGTATACGGAATCATATCTAGAACCAAGTCATTTACTTGAAATGGAGACCACCGGATCTTTTGATCAAAGTACTCCTTACTGCTTCATTTTCTTCTTATGGCTTGTATCCTTTGCTATTTCCCTCATTTCCTCTAGCAAATGAAGATGTACCAACCTTTCTTTTCTTGAATCACTTTCATCCATCCTTTCATTTTCATAACTCTCACGGTGGGAATATCAAACTCAATAGGAAGAAGCTGGATCAATGCCATAGGCCAAGTGAAATGGGGAGTATCCTGTTCTTTGACTTTGATGTTGCCCTATATGCCCACAATCTTTGCATGAATCCTTTTATCCCATTTATGTACTGTAATTTGCATCTTTTGCTAGAATTTGACACTGACACAAAATTTGTTCGTTCACTGTCCATTTGTGCTTGGCTTGTATGTTGTTGCCTTCTGTGCTTGATAGAAAACTTATTGACTAGGGCTTCTACCACCTCATTAATGAAGTGGCTTCCTTGATCTACATTCTGATTTCTAATGGACAACCAAATCTGGTGACAATGCGTTCATATATGAACCTTGCCACTTCATCCATGGAAGCTGCTTTGATGGCCTAGCTTGACCCACTTGGTTAAATAATCTGTGCAACTACAATATACTTATTTTGGCGTGATGTAGTTGGAAGTGGACCTCTGATGTCTATTCCCCATTTTTCAAAGGGACGAGGGAAGAATAGGACATAATGGAGGTGATGAAGTCTTACGGTTACCATGTGTTTGACAAATATCACATGTCTTACAATAATTATAACAATCTTTAAAAAGAGTGGGCGGTGATAACTGCATCAAGATCCTTCTTCTTTGTAAGTTGTCAGGAGAAGTGCCCTCCACATGTACCATTGTGGAATTCTTCTAGAAGCTCTTTTCCTTGATCACGTCCATTTGCCCTCTTATCTTGTCCATCGAGGTCTATTCGAAATAATGCTCCATGCGAGAATAGAATATGGACGGATGGCTTGAGTAATCTTTCTCTTAGTCTTTGCATTGGCACCATCGGGAAACTTGAATTCATTCGGATAATTCCAAATATCTATGTATTCACTAGGGATTGTGTCGAGGAGAACAATCTTTGCATCGGGAAAATCATCATCATCACAAGATGATCCTAAACCATCATAGGCTCGAGAGAGTGCATCTGCGCATTGACATGCTTCTTTCTGGCCTATCTATAATATCAAATTCAAATTCTTGTAGCAAAATTATCCATCTTGCTATCCTCACGATGGGTTAGGCTTATTGAATATATATTTGAGCACGATGATCCGTTCAACTATAAATTTCTGCCCTAGCAAGTAATTTCTAAACTTCTTCTACAAAAATGATAGCGAGCCTCTTTTCGATTCTGATATAGTTTACCTCAACAGAGCCTTTGCTCATTTTATGCTCCCAAAGTAAATTGGATGTTCATTCCCATTTTCATCCTTTTGGCTCAAAGTACTACCTAGTCTTTGCATACGAGGCATCGGTGTACACTGATGAATGGCTTGCTCAATCTGGATTCTTCAAAAGCAGGTGAAGACACGGGGCTTCCTTGATTGTCAAAAGCTTCATGCGCCTTGTTTCTGGTTCATAAGCAACATCCTTCTTGAGTGGGTTAGTGGGTGTGCAATCTTTGAGAAATTCTTGATGAACCTTCTATAGTAACCCACATGGCCTAAAAATGATCTCAACTTACTTCTATTTATAGGAAATGGTAAATCTTTGATTTTGAAACTTTATCGGGATCGGTGCAATACCATCTCTGGATCTGACATGCCCTAACAAAACACCTTTAGAACATCCAAAGACACACTTTGTAGGGTTTAGTGAGGCTTGTGCTTCATCTAACCTTTGAAATCTTTCTCCATCATCAGTGCGGGTGGTCAACTTGCTCCCATAGATGCAAAAATCATCCGAGAAATACTACGATGAAGGTCCCGATGTAGGGTTGAACACCCTATTCATTAAATTTGGAATGTTCTTTGGAGCATTACACAACCCAAAGGCATAACTCTATAAGCAAGCGTTCCCCAAGGAGTGGTGAGCGTGGTCTTTGGTGATCTTTCTGCTATACGAACTTGGTTGTAGCCATTTATATCCATCAAGCAAAACTATATAGCACTCTGGCCAGCTACTTCGTCAAGATCGATCGAAAATGGAAGAGGGTAATGATCCTTCTTTGTTGCCTTATTGAGCTTCTATAATCAACACAAATGCGTAGCTTCCCATTCTTTTATTGAGATCACAATGGGAGAAACCCATTACGAATTCTCCACAGCAAATATGAATCTGCATCAAGCAACTTATCTATTTCTTCTTTTACACGGTCTTGGAAAAATTAGGATTCATTCATATGGCATTTGCTTTATGGGCTTAGCACCATCTACCACTCAATACAATGTTCTACCCAACTTACTTGGCGGAGTTCCTTGTAATCAAAAGTGAATAGGTGTATGTACCTTGAAAAAGAGCTGGAGGTAGGATTCCTTCTCACTCTCCATCACAGCATCACCAATCTTTATTTGTTGGAGACGATCATCAACTTCTTCTTGAGATAATTTTATGGGGTCATGAGTTGGTGTGGTGGCGGGGATATCCATGTTTGAAACATCACCACCTCGCTTTCTTCATCTTCGGTGTCCACTTCACTTGATGGTACTAGAGTAATCGAGAGGATGTCGATCATCGGTTTCATCACTTGAATCCACAGGTTCTACTTTATGATGTCGAGGATCACGTTTATCTTCACCCTCTCTCTCTACCACGTCAAGTGTCATGAAACCTTCATTCCAGTAGTTTCTTGCATGAACTCTCCTTAGCCATGGTCTTCCCAGTGACATTGGAGTGCCAAGTACCATTTTCATCACTGAAAGTCTACCACACATACCACACCCATATGAGATATTGCCACATTTGAAATTACACCTTACGGTTTAGTTTTCCCTTATTTAATGACCTTAACATAAGTGTTGAAGGGCGATCAATTTTAATCCCAACATATTCATTACGAGACTCGGTCATTACATTAAGCTGCAGCACCTCCATCAACTAAGACATCATGAATTGAAATACCATTACATAATACCTCAGCTTGTGGAGCATAGGGATCTGCCTTACCTCCAAAAACAGGGACCTCAACCTCCTTCCTTCTTCGAGCATTGAGTCCACCTCGCATGACTCCCGCCTCTTCTCGAGAAGACATAGCAGAGTTGACCATATGTAATATTTGCAGGCCTTTTGGACAGATCTTCCAAGATGGAGTATGGTCCTTGCCCCTGTGAAATAAGAAAATCCTGCACACCCAACTTTCTTCTCCTATGTTTCTTACTAGTTTCTTCTTTCATCTTCTTAGGATCATTTCCATCTTGATTATCTTTTTCTTTCTTTCTTTTTGTTACAAACACATCTACTTCATTATTTACTGCTCTTATCTACTACATCAAAAGAATTCAGGTGCTTTTCCTTTATCATTATCTCCCTTACGGATGTAGAAGCTCTATCGGACAATTATACTTATAATGACCCTTTTTATAACAACCATAACAAACAACTTGAGAAATATTTCTCTTTGGACCTCTATCTCCTCCTGAGAACTAAATTCCTTTCCTTGAAGAAGATTAATAGTTAAGCGACCCATCTTTTGAGCAGATCTTCATACTCGGTAGATGTATTAGGAGAAATATTTGTGCTCACCGGGAGTGGTTGTGGATTCGGGACAAAGGTCTTGGTGTAGGCTCTACTTTAGCAACAATTTCTTTGGGCTCCTCTTCCATGCTTTCTTCTTGCCTTCTTGCACGATCTCCTTTGCTTGTTTGATGGTGGTGGCGGTCATACTTCACTCGTTGTCGATCTCGGCTTCATCCCAAGAATGAAGTGCTTACTGAGAGGAGATTATCCACGCCATTCATCAACCCATCCGCTAGTCCTTCCTTAGGATCGGGCATCGAGCTTCCTCCTTAGCTCTAGAACACGAGCATGATAATCCCTTATCTTCTCCTTCTCTCCTTGGGATAGCTTTGTGATCTCGATCATGAGATCGCATATTACATTGTTCACCAAATTCTTGAAAACTTTCGGTTAATAAATCCCATGAATTTTCACATTATCACCTAGTGTTTGAACCACCTAAGTCTTGAACCATCAAAAAGGTAGGAAAAATTCAGTCCATTGTTCCCTTCTTATAAGGCCATTACAAATACAAGATCGTTTAAACTCTTGAATGAAAGAAGAAGCATCTTCATTAGATTGAGCTGAAAAAGCAGGAATCTTTCCCATTTTCAAAAGTAACCATAGTGAAATACCAACCCACAAGTACTGATTAACAAGACTTATGTGCACAAATAATTGGAATCACTATACTAGAAAGTGACTTTACACCTTTCTACGGTAAAATAGAAATGACCACGGTAAACTATGGTAAAACTTGACTTACTACGGTAAAAGCCGACTTTCTTGTGGTAAACACTATTCACGGTAAAAAGTGAATTTTTGCGGTAAATACTATTCATGGTAAAAGTGACCTTCTTTGCGGTAATTACTATTCCCGACAAAAGGACTTTACGGGGTAACTACTATTCATGGCAAAAATGCCTTTAACATGGTAACTACTATTCACGGTAAAAATGACTTTACCATGGTAACTACTACGCAGTAAAAACAAGGTTACCCTCGATTGATTTTTGACTTAGTGGGAATATCTCTCCGAGAAAATCCACCAACGAGGAATGGTCCGGCAAGCGGAACCAAAATGTCATCACCCAATCCGGCACTATGATAATTCTTCACGGGAACTCCTCGTCTTTATGATTATTTACTAATGCTGACCTTTAGTTTGGTGGACGTAATCTGGAAACAAAACAACAACATAACACAAGAATACCATTGACTATGATAAGACGGAATGATGGACAAATCGAAATATCAAAATAAATTATAAATAACATGAATGATTCTGATCACCCATGAGATTCAACAAGACTATGGGAGAAACTTTACAATTACACCTCTCGATGGCTTCTTGACACACCTTTAGCGATGGCTTCCTTCGCACACTTCCTGATATTTCTCACTACTTCTTTCTATGCTAAATGAGGGGGTGGCCTCTCTATTTATAGAACTTCCAGGCTTATCCATCCTATCTCTAAGATAGGATAAGAAATCCACTCTGACGAATCATATTCCATACCTTAACTCTTATATGTACATGTAAGCTTATCTGTTAAGATAAGATAAACCTTATCATTTTACATGGGTTCCACATTTTTAGACTTTTTACAAATAAAATACACAAAATATTTATGACCTCACTCCTTGTCCTTATTACCAATATAATATTTCTAATTCCTAATCATGTAGACCCTACTTCTCTAATTACCCAAACTTTGACATTTTAACATTACCGGACCACTTACGACAAATATTTACTTTTTACAACATTCTATTGTACTTTGGTATTACAGTACTCCACATTATTGGCGGCACCGTCTTGTGGCGCCGTTATCTTCTATCGGACGCTACTACTAATTACACTTAACAACATCCTATTCCTAATACATATATTAATGAAATGGAAATTTTGGAGGAAAATTTTAGTGTGTCGAGAACCCTTTGGGTTTTCCATTTGGTCTTCATTGTTTAAAGCTCCGACTTTTGAGCTTCATCTCCTCTGGATCACTCCATTGCAACAATATAAGTGAAAGGAAAACAAATAAGATGTCAAAAATTTGAGCTCAAGATTCAATCTACATGCATGTGTTTCTAGTTTCAGGAAAATGGACCTCTTAAGATCAAAAACATAAGGTACATCAAAGTAACAAATGCAGATTTGAGAAAGCGATAAATAGTAGCACATAAGATTCTCGGAATCGAGATAGAAAAGAAGGAAAAGGAAATCACTATGGAATACAATAAAGGATAAGGCCTATTGATTTCTAATTGTTTGATTGAGTGTGTAGGTACAAATAGGCTATATAAAGTACATCACAATTTTCTGATACATGGTTACAAGATGACCATCATGGTTCAAAATGAAGTACCTTATTAATGAAAGGGAAAAGAAAGTACAAAAACAGTCTTGAGTTCAAGATAGACAAGTACAAATTTCTTCATATATTGCATCAGTTACATAAAATAATGGTAATGTTGAGCTTCATGATACTGAAGTAACATAGTAGCTCAAAGATGAAGATAATGATACAATGTGAATATAAAAAAGCATCATAGCAAGTCACTCCATCTCATGAAAATGGGTAATGTATATTTCAGAATGAGCTCAGAGTTTTAAGAAATGTATCAAATCATATCTTAATGATAAAGTTCTATCAACAGATTAGAAAACAAATGCTTTAGGTACTGTTCATCTTCAGACATTGTTACAGAGTATAAGCAAGTAAAAAATCATTGCAACACGTGATAGTTCACAGACCGGTTAGTTTCAACATCAAGTGTAAGACAAGAACAACAATATTCATATTTTCATAATGCACGATGCATAATGCAAAAGTATCATATGTCAATCATCAATATGGAGGCCTGCATACAAGTATTCACCTTAAGTAATGCTTTTTAGCTTGGAAAGGAAAACCTGTAACCACAATGAAGGCAACACATCAACACAAATACATCTAGCAAAGTGATGTCTCCCTTCTTGATTTAAGATACAATTACAAGCACAGATTCAGGTACATATTTCATACTGAAGAATTGCTTTGAAAGCACATGATTGAGCTTTTCAACTCAGAGTATTGATGCAAATTCAAGAACATCAGAGACAACTTTCACCATGCAAGGAAGTTAGAGTTTCGAATAGATAAGGAGCTATACAGAAATACACAAAGCAATGAAGGAATATGCTCCAATGTCTATGAAAAGGTTCACATATACGTCTCGAAGGAAAAGATGATCGAGTATAGATACAATATGTGCAAAATAATCTCATAAAATAAAAAAATCGAGTTGATGTGATCTTCTAAAGCCATTGCAAGAAAGGATTCGACCTCATCGAAAAGGCAACAAGGGGTTTTACAGACAAATAAACAGAGCTACAGAAAAGAGACAATCCACATTTCAAGCTCAAATTCATTGAAGAAGAAATTAGAAAACATATCATCCTTAACTATGTCAATACAAATCATGAAACCATGTACAAATGTTTCAAATCCTACGATGAAGTAAACAATTGATTCATAGCCAACGTTCTTTTGAATGCACAAATTTTCAACGAAACATGAAGCAAAGTGAACTATGTTTTGAGCTTCAACCTTCAAAATGGAAGAACACAATTAAAGAAGCAATAATACCAAATCAACAAAAGACCTCGCAGGTTAAATATCAACAACCTAAAGAACGAAGCCGTCAATGTAAAACCATTTGAAACAGAGTTCATCAAAGCAAAAACGAAATCCCATCTCATAAACCTGAAAAGGAGCAGGTTTTATTCTCAAAATGATCTTCAACGACATCATGAAAACTGATTCGCAATGGGTTCACAGAAGATAAAATATTCACATCTGTACTCAAATGCATGAAAACCCATACATAATAGTCAAGCTCGTAAATGAGCAGTTATGAGGAAACCCTTGTGTAACCAACAGATAATGAAACTCCCCAACAAGTTAATACATAGAATAATGGTGAAACGAAGAAATAATAATTCTAGTTTCACTTTCATGGCCGCCCAACGAAAAATGTAGAAATATCAGAGGATAGCTAGAAAATGTCATCTTAATGCCTAGGAAAAGGATAGATAGAAGCTTAAATAAAAGGCAAATCAACTCATTTTTGCACACCAATTTGGGTTGATTTGAAAGGAACATAACATAGAGCAAAATTGAGCAAAAAAGAGCTAGAAAACTATAAAATGACAAGCTTCTTACAGGAAGCAAAACCAAGCTCAAAGTAGCGAGTTCATAAACCGACAAACACCATGAAATGCCTACCATCGAAAGGTATACAAGTCTTAAACAGAGTGGAAAAGAAAAACCACGTCCATGAAAACCCAGTTGAAGATCAAACCCATAAGCAAAGTCATGGCCACCGATATTCAAAAGACAAAGTGGTATAAATCGAGCCACATTTTAGTTAATTTCAGCAAAGGCATGTACAATAAGAAATAAACACAAGATTGCATGTTACCAATCAAATATGCAATACCCACAAAGAGAAACGTTCAATCCACATCGAAACAAAACGAAATGATTCAAAATTCCATAATACAAAAGAAACTCTTGGTAAACACAAGATGAAAATTCCAAGCTCAAGACATTACTAGGAAACTTGTTCATCTATAGAAAACGTCATTTCAATAACTCAAAAGTTCATCAATGATAGCCATGAGCAGAGCCATCTAAAATGGCTCGATTTGGAGCAAAAACAAAGAGGGGATGAATAATAACCAAGTAATGAGCTCACAAAATGCAGTCTAATGACCGTCGAAGAAAAATTTGACAGGCTTCGCCATTTCTTCTAGAGTGCAATGAAAAATGCAGAGAATGTTTAGGTTTTCAAAGTTTTGTAGTGGAACCCGAGGGCAAAGTTAATCTAACTCATCTTAGATGTAAGGTACAAAGATCATGGTGCTCAACAAACCTAAACTCAACCATGGTCAAAAATAATGCTATATGTCAATACCATAAAGAACCCTAACTCAACATCGCATGATGGGTCACCCCATCGTAGGAGGGGGACCTAATATTTTAAGCAAATGATTAAGTTTGATTGTAGCTTCAAACTATGGTTTGTAATTATTATGTGCAATGAATAATTAAAAAGGGGCCCAAAGCACTATCACCATCAAATCTAAGCTAATGACCAAGTTAAGAGAGGGCCAATGGTGGGTAAATAAAGTGAAGTAAAAGAAATACTTTATCTTAAACTTTCCAAACTTTACCTTAATATTTGTAAAAAAACCTCGTACAAGGAGAGAAGGGACAAGATTTTGCATGTGTAATGCCCGCTAAAACAACCCACTTGAGAACCATGAACAACCTAGGTTTAGTTACAAAATTATGGAGTAATTTTTTTAAAGGTGTTAGGAGTTAACAACCAAAGTCTCAAGGACAATTAAATTCAACTGATAACTTTTCCCATTATAATAATTACTAATACCACATTATAAAGCAACAAGTGTAATAAGTCCACACCTAGCTCAAATCTCCTTAGGGATTAAATTAATCACTGATTACATTGACATTTTAGCTAAATATTCCCTGAATAAAATTTTAGGGTTAAGGGACCCAAAACAATTAAATACCCAAGGTATTTAATTCCACAAGATCTAAGACAAGAGTAGGGTTAAATTACAGTGGGGAAAGGAATACATATTTCAAATCATCAGAGTAAAGTCTTACTTCCCACTCCCAAAACTCGGTTAAGAGTGTCTACAACCAAGGTTACGAGACAACAATTGTCACTAACAGGTTCTAGAACAATTCTAGTTTACTAGAACATACTTTTCTTTTACTAACAATTCTCAGAGGTCACAAGGTCCAAAATTTAGGGTTAGAAGGTTTAATAAGGTTCAGGGGGTAAATTATCACCATACCCACTCTCTAACAGGCTTAGAGTTTCAACTTGATTTTTCTCACACTTAACACAATAAAAATTTCCCTAAATCATTCCCATTGGATAGGAAATTTTCTCACCTTTCTGACGATATAAATAAATCCTCCTAACTCCTTATAAAACTCCAGTTATGGGCCGACGGGCCTTGGGGTGAAAATTTTCCCCCAAGGGTGGGCCTGCGGGCCCAGGGATGCAAAATTTTCCCAAAAGGGACACGTGTCGAGCGGGGAGAAAATCCATTTTTTTTATTTTTGGGTTGGTGTGTCATGGGGAGATGTTTGCAAATTTTCCTATGCGGGGCAAAGTTCACTTTTTCACCTACGCCTCCCATTGCGCCGTCAGGGACACGTGGCACTCAACAAGCCAAAGTGGGGAAGGAATGAGGGAAGGGCGGGCGGCGGAGGTTTGGAGGAAATTTTTCCAAGGAGGGGGAAACAGATAAGTTTCATGCATGGGCCCGCGCATCCGTGGAAGGGATTTCACCGGGAGTGGGTGGGAGTGTGGGGCTACGGAGGTAACAACGAAAATTTTCCAAAAAGCAAAATTTCCAAAAAGGATAAAAATTTGCAAGGGTTCCACCCCTCCGCCATGCCATGTGGCAGCCTCGATTTTCTACGGGCGGCGGGGAGTGGGGGAGAATTATAAAAATTTTCCAAAATTTTTCTAAGGATTTTCAAAGGGAACATTTTGGCCATGCGGGCTTCTTAGGGAATTTTTTTTCAAAATTTTCCGCCTAGGGAAGAAAAACTTCAGAGGGCTATAACTTTAGATAGAAAGCTCAATTTTGGGAAAACGAGGACTTTCTGGAAAGCTCTCGATGCCCTCTTTGCACAAGAATCATTAATTTTAGATTTTGACAAGTTTTGAAGGGTCAATTTTAAGAAAATGTCCTGCAGGATTTTTAAAAGCAAACAGGTAAATTTTAACTTACAAATTTTGTTCAATTTGATCTTCTCCTCCACTCAACATGCCAAATAGACATGGAGAATAATTCTATGAAGGATTTAGGATGTTTTAGGAAGGTAATTTTACTTGATTGACTTCCAATTCAAATTTTCCAATAATTGACAGAAAAAGACTGCAAAATTTGCCTTTGTTCAATTTGAAAGATTTTCTTAGAGATTTCTTAAGAGTTTCTAGTTTGTTTGGGGTCATTTTGATCACCTTAAGTTCAATTTAATATTTCATTTGTCTTTTATAGCTTGCAGGGTCGTTCTGATTTATATTTGATAAAATTTTACAAGTATACAGTGAAGTAAAAGAACTTATACATTTCCAGAAACAAAGATTAAACTATCTCTTTTGCCATGTAATGAAACATTGAATTCATTCCATGCTAGCCTTAAATGTTTTTCCTTCTTCAATCAAACATTAAAATAAGAATGCAGTTTCTATCCTTCCCAAAATCATATATCTTAAACAAGGCAGAATAATACAATTTCTTCTCACGTGTTTCTTCCTTTTCCACTTTCCAAACAGGATTTCATTACATTTAAAAATCAGATTTCAATACAACAATGCAAATGAAGAAAGGTATTGCAATCCTTTATTGATTTTGAATACAACTTTACATCTTCCAATTTCTTGAATGTAATTAGTAGATTTCAAATTTCTTTCTTTCAAATGTACAGAACAGAGTAGATATATCTTTCACACTTCAATTTTACAACTTTCATAATCAATACAACATCTTTCCATTTCAAACTTTTACAAATTCATCCACTTCAAAGTGGGAAAGGTTACAATGGGATTTTATTTCACAAGGGACAATCAAACTGTCTTCTTTTCTCAGCTCCAGGACAACAACATGCATTCTTCTCATTCATCCAATTTTGATCACAACAAAAGTGGGGGAAAGGCAACGCTCTCCACCCAACCAAGACATCCAATGAAAGGAGAAGCCATCCTTCATCATTGGCCCCGAGCCCCAACCATAATGCAATAGATAGTGTGATTAAACTAATTTTGTCAGTTTCCTAAATTGGTTGCATATTACCCCTTTTTCCAAGGTCATATTATGGTTCGTTTAACTATTTTGGACTGCAGATAGTTAAACTACAATGTTTTTTCTCTGGAGCGTTGCCTCCAAAACACGCATCGTTCAACAAATATTTTCACCGTCACTCCATGGTGATATTTTTATATATGAAAAGAGTACAAGGGTGATTGAATTTTTCTTTGTGTACTTAGCACACCTTTTTGAAGACCGTTTTGTGGCTTGTTTGTGATTATGCTAAAATGTAAATAATAACCTAATCTAAATGTTATCGCACAGTAAATAAGTAAATAATGAAATATAGAAATGAACTCAAGCAAGTAAATAGTAAAATATGAAACCCTAAGTGCAAAGAGTTAGAAGAGACTTAGTTGATTCACAGAGGTTCTTTGGATGTGTTGTAGTGGAGACCGGTTGAATAGGAGTGAAAGACCCTTACATGAAGCCTAGAAAAATGCGAGATATGGGTGATTTAAGCTGACCTGGAGCACTTGTAGAAGGATAGAGGTGCTTGAGGCACTTTGGTCTGGTTTTGGGCTCCCTGTCTGCGTAGGTGCTTGGAAAACCTCCTCTGAGATGTTGTAAGAGGTTCACACATGTTCACCTTTTGTCACGTGTATGCCGCTATAAGATTGTTGAGGTCGCTATAAACCTACAATGAAGAAAGCACCTGCAAAACCCTCAAATAAACATCAAATCATAAAAAAGAAAGATGAAAAATGAGGGGTTGAATCGTCTCGTTGCCATAATGATGGACTTCTCTTGAGCCCTACACTACATCTTAGATCCAATGTAGTTCTTTATGTGTGTGTGCGGAATTGTGCCCTAGGTTACTCTTATGCGTGTCACATTTTGTGAGTAGCGAACAAGTAGCTAGATGTTAGGATAACTTGCATAACACTATGCTCTCGTGTTCCACGAAAGAGTGAATCATTTTCCCACGAATTTTTCTTAGAGAACAAAAACAATTAAGTCCTTTTGACGAGTTGTTAAATATTACATGGGGTGTAATTTTGGACAATAGTTAGGTGACCTCTAGGGACATATTCCTACTAGATGATGAAGACCAATTACCTTGAAGCATTCATTGGGCATGGAGTCAAACATAACCTTAAAGAAAACTGATCTCAACATTTATAATCTTATCTCCTAGATATGTATTGTAGTCTCTATTTCTTACTCAAAACCCTAGACACGCTGGCCCATCACTCGACACGGCCTTTGAGTGCTCACATGAAGCGTGCAAAGGTACCTTGTCCTCTTTTTATACCAGCTTTGTCAAGATGTTAGCATGATCATTCATATATTCCATAACCATAAGTAATTAAAGGTAAAGCATAACAAGAATCACTCGTAACCATAGTGCATAATAAATAAAACAAGGATCAAGATCAAATTCACCATATAATAGTCATGAGAAGTAACATCAAAAATCAATATCCATCCACAAAGATCCATTATATTACTTCATCACAAATTAGTAGTGAATACATACAAATAACACTATCATAAGCTATGTGTGCTCATAAACCAACAACATAAATCTAACACATACAGTTTGATCTCAAAACCATGTAAATTAATACATATATAGGGGTAGGGACTTGCCCTTCACCGCATATGCACTCTCAAAATAGGTTGCATGCTCAAAATATCCATGCGCCGCTTCTAAAGGTAATCAAGAAGCATGCAAGCTTCACCTAACAATAGATTACCTATAATTAAATCTAGATCCAATCCTATTAGCTCTGACTTCGCATGACACTTGATCTTCCACTTACTCCAAAAATAGCCATTGCTTCATCCACAAGTCTTCTTGTTCTTATCCAATGTGTGCTCTACACTCAATCCTATTCTTAGCCCGTAACATGAAAACAACTAATTCCGAACTCTGACTTTCTCGGGTGCGCCCTTTCTTGCCAAACTTACGTGCGTACCTACATGCCCCCTTTCTACGTGCCCCATCCTTATGTGCCTCTAATACTTAGGCACAAATTTTTCCAGTCAACATTACCCCACACTAGCTTCATTGCCGCCCCCAACAATGGGTAATCATACCTTAGCTCTCCAAAACAATAAAGAATTAAATAATGAATTTACACAATAAATGAAAGAATGTATAACACTTCACTTGTCAGTGCACTATTCTTCTATAGGAAACAAAAGCTTAGGGTACTCGTTCTTAATGTCTGCTTCTAGCTCACTCTAGTCACCGAGTCCCTTCTTTACCTTTCAAGTATCTCTCCAAGCACAACTTGCATCTCATCCAATGTCATGTCTTCCCCCTTGTTCTTTAAAACTATGAGAACATTTTCTAGGGATGAAATCATACCATCCATTACATCCATTCTTCGTACTATCATCTTTCCAAGTTCCTTTATTCACTCCTTGTGAGGATCTGCCGCTTTGTGAGCTCATCACACTTCTCTGCTAACAATGTCAACCTTTCCTCTCGTCCAAGATTTTCATTCTTCTTTGCAACAAGGACTTCATTCTCCTCAACCAAAGTCCTTGTCTTAATGATTGGCTTTGGGTCTGCACATAGACATGACACATGTTTAGCACCGAATCTAACTTTTTCAATTCTTCCTTAATGGTTTGCAATAGGCCATCATATTCAACTATCTTTCGTGCAATGTGCTTTTTTATCTTTTCCTTCCTTGCTGCAACTTCTTTCCCTTTCTATGCAGTATGTCGTGTGGTCTCTTGTGGTGCACCCAATTGCTTCTTGATCAAGATATGGACACAATCCTGTAAGAATTGCAAAGAGGACTGATATGTCTACTCCATTTGTTCATCTATGTCTCTGGATGTGCGTCGATAACCTCCTTTCCCAACTCTGCCACAAAATCAGAACGCCTCTTAATCCGCCCTCAACCAACTTCTCTACTTGTTCTTTCAAGCTCTTATTTTCCTCCATCAGCGCCCTGAGTGTAGCGGCCTTGTCTACATTCCTCCGTGCCACTTCAACTGCCATCTTTGTCAAGGCATTACTTGCCTATTCATCTGTAAACTTTGTTGGCTTAACCGCCTCAGTGTGCGGTGGAGCCTTCTTCTTTATCTTCCTCTAGATGCATGCACCCTCCTTGACATCGAATTCAGGCTCATCCATGTGAGTCTACATGCTCTAAGATAACTATTTTTAGGTACACAAGTTGGGCACTTAGGGTCCATTTAGGGTCCATAAAGCTCCCAAGTACTTTGGAACTTGACGTGAATGATCTTTGTGGGATCATTAATATACCAAGCTATAGGATTTTTATACATCTCCTCCTTATCTTTCCATGAGCACCTAGATTTAGGAACGTACATCCCTTCATCCAAAGTCAAGCCTTCCCCTACAACGCTTGCTTGTTCATTCATAGGCTCACCAGAAGGTTTTCCCTTATATTTTTCTATTTCTCTCTCCTCACTTCCACCTGCATCTTTGCGCTCCTTAAAGATTTTTGTATCATATTTCACCTCTTCCTCCCGAGGCTCTTCCACATCCATCTCAATAATAGGTGGTTCTGTTTCTATGTGCATGCTTCCATTTGACTCCTCCTCCTCACCCTTGCTCGGTATATACTTCTATCATTTCGTCTTCTACTATACAGTCTTGGTGGGAGAGGTCTTAAGCTTCTCAGGCTGTGAAGGGCCTGTACTTATGCCTTTTAATTTGTTCTCCTTAGTACCCTTCTAAATTGTTTCTCTTCAAAGACCCCAACATCCATTCCTATCTCCTCAATGATTGTCTCCTCTCCTACTTCTTCTTCTGTCTACGCGGGAGGAGTTACCTCATGTGTTCTCTTTACTCTAACTATAGACTACCTCCGTGATCCATGGTATAATCGCGTTATCTTCCTTCAACTCTTATTCCTCTTTAACGGAACTTTGGGCTCTTCATCTTGTAACGTGCCCACTATGTGTTTCCCCTTCGGCAATTCAGAACCTTGAACTCATTTTCAATATACTTTCCATTGACAAGTTTAGGCTTAAGGTATATGTATACCTTAGCCATGCCAATATCCCCAACTACTAATTTGGAAGTAGTGATATTAATATCATCAGAAATCATGCACTCAATGTAGGTAGACTTGCCCAGGTACACATACCTTTTCTGCAATGTATGGTACTCACAATCCACTTTATCCACATCAAACTTTAGCTTCCGTGCATTTGAAAATATGTTCATGAATGCTTGAAGTAGCGCACTTGTGAATGCATAAGGAAGTTTACACCAGGGGCTCCAAGTCCCATCCTTCATCCTAAATATTCCAATACAAAAGTGTTGGAAGACTGCAAATTGCACTTGTTTATCCAATACCGAAGGAAGGTCCTTGGGTATTCTCCATTCATGTTCAAATGCCTCCCTTAGGCGCTTATACCATAACTCTAATCTCTACTTATACGATCCACTCATGGACCCCTCACACGTGTATTTTGTGAAATGGTCTACCAAAGAATTCTTCTCTTTTGGAAACTGCCATATCTTATTGTTTGGCCCATCGAGCACTCCAATCTCAACAAAAATCAAAGAAAGAAGAATGACGCCAAAACTGATTTTATCACCTTGTTTTGCTTCCTCAATAATCACCTCAACAATGAAGGCAGCAACGTTGTATACCACTCCTTCGATATTTTCTTCACAATGTGTAGCCATCATTTGTTTACTTGTGTCCAACGCTCTTGATTGTTCAGTTTTGTCAAAAGGTGTGCAACTACCTTAACCACCATAAATTTTTCTAATTTCTTTATGTCCATCACGTGTGTGCCTTTTACATAGGAAAACTCTACGAAGTTGCATCAATAGCTTGATCATCCGTCATATTGCTCGGGATCTCTATTCCTGAGCTCCTTAACCTAGTCAGTGAACCAATTAGGGGTGTGGTAATGTGCACCCGCCTCCCAACAAAATAGAATAAGTCCTCTGGACTCTTGACATCAACCACTGGTACATTATTTCTAGATTTCCAAAGTAAGGGAGCTCATATAACTATAAAATACCAACTTTTTCAAGCAAATTCTCACTAGAGTCATCGTAAATGGGCTTGTCATCCTCTATGCACATGTTTGTTTTTACAACCAGATGTTTTTCCAATTCATCTTTCATGGCCTTTGTCCTATGGTTATAATCACTTACTTTGTTGTGGCAGATGTGGGACTCCTAGTCACACCCAACTATAACCCCTTCTGGGTACTTGCATTTTGAAAATCTACTTTTGGGGGAATCCTCCATCTCTACCTCCACTTCTTTTTGCTTCTGCCCCTTATGGTTGCTCCAGGTGCTCATTTTGGTGCCATTGTGATGATAAAAATGTGTTTTGCACTAGATTCAACCTTTGCAACTTAAAACTCACATGCCCTAGCTTCACCTCAAACCCTAGCTCACATGATTTTCTCCCGCATGCCTTCTCTTTGCTCAAACACCCTCTCTAATGGAGCTCCAACCAACGTTGTACACAAATCTTTCTAGTTTGATGTCTGTAATAGCTCTCCACACACTTTCACACTCAAATCGCTCTTCGCCTTGCTCTTCAACTCGCTTGAACACTTCATAATGCAAGGTAAATATGATATCGTAAACCCACCTTTTATAACTTTTACAAATTTCCCTACATTTATTTCTCTCCATCTACCACAGTACTTAGCATTAAATGGCATTTATTTACTTTTTCCACGCTTCGCAAATAAATTTTGTGCCCTGATGTCGTAACCTTCCGGTGCACTCACAACTTCTTGACCACATACCTCCTCTCGCGCACCTTCACGCGCCGAAGTTAAAAACTTCTATGCCTAATACCTAGTAGTTTCCCATGCTGCTGCATACCTCGCGTTACACTATGTGTCCATCCATTTACGTGTGCTCTCCATTTATGAGCAATATTTCCTTAACACCTTCAATTCGCACTGTAACTTTTTTGTATGCGCACCAATCTTTCGAAGACACTCATCATTAAATACCTATAAAACACTTGTATCTTCTCCACCCACATGAAAAGTATGTACGGTCCTTTCGCGCATGAATTCAATATATAGTATTCAACTTTTTGGAGCGTAAGCACACTTACGTAAGACAAACTTATGCTTGATTACATTACAATAAAAAATCGAACAAATTTGACAAAGCATAACAATGATGAAAGGAAACACGTATAAAGAAAATGCATTAAGGGGAAATCTAAAAATCTAATCTAAGTGACACCACTTCCTTATTACAAATATTGAGAAGAATTATTTATAGTAGGGCTTCAATCTACTCCCATTGAAGTAACCGAGAAACCGAGTGCCATCCAACACATGTAACTAACAAGCACTTGAATCAAGTATATATGTCACCACATATAGTCCCAACCAATCCACCTTCAATTTCCCAAGGTGGCGCGCAAAATTGGAGTCATAAAGAAGAACCATCTGTCCAACCTCAAATTGTTTATTCTTAATATGCCTATCGTGTCATGCCTTCTGCATGGCCTTCTCTATCTTCTGGCTCTAACGTGTGATAGCGCACCTCTCATCCAACTACATCATTTTATCTATATGCTCTTTAAGTGCGTTTTCATCAAGTCAACTTTGTGCACAATACGTAGGGAGGGTAACATAAATTCCACCGGTAAAAATAGCCTTGCGCTAAACACCAACTGAAAGGGTGTGGATTTGTTCAATATTTTGTATGGCGGTTATCCTGTATGCCCAAAGTACAAAAAGACTTTATCATCCCAATCCTTCCTTCCAACATCACTAGAAAAAAATAGTACTCACTAGAAAATCCACATTGAGTCGCACTTAGAGAGCATTTTCATATTCAAATATAGTGTGTGGCCCAAAGCTTGATTTTCCCTATTTCATGGCATAAATCTAATTGATCATATTTATAGGGTAGAATATGTTTTTATTCTTTCGCAATATTTAAGTTGTGAACAAAGTCCTTATTTCCTCTTTCACTTAGAACAAGAGGACATCAAAAAGTACCAGTGGTATGTGAAATATCATGATGAGCTTGAATGGGTAAAATTTGTCAAATTAATACTAGAATGGTTTTTGGCCCCTAGTGCTTATGATTATTTTATAAGATCCCTCACTAAAATTTGAAAATGATTTGAACACACTCCACTGGAGGACTGTGGTCATTGGTTGAGGAAAGGGATAGAAAGCTTTATGAATACCAAATTAAATTTGAATTTATTTCCAATTACACTAAAGGTTTATCTCGATCACTTCGTCAATAGTTATTTCATAAGTGGCTTGAAAGATACGATCCTTTAAGTGAAAATGTTCTGACAAAATAAAACGATGGAAGCCCTCTCGCTGACAAATTACCGTAAGAAAACTTATGACTCATATTCATTTTTAACATTCTTCTCTATTTAAAAATACCTCATAAAAAATCTTCCAACCCCACACCCAAAGGAAACCCTTATTAATTTCCTTATAGAAGCTAATGCAAGGTATGTGGGAAAAAGGGTTATGTTATAATTGTGATGACAAGTTCACGAGGAGGCATAATTGTGTGGAACAAAATTTTGTATCTTTAAATGTTAACTCACCCCCAAATTTTGAATATTAGGAAGATTCTCAAGAATCACAAGAAGAAGAAAAATCCACGAATAATCTACTTCCTGTGATTCAAAATCATAAATTTCTCTACATACCTCGCACGAGTCACCACCCCTCAAACTATGAAAGCCAAGGGTTATTTTAAGAATATACCTCGATTTTTTTCATTCACTTGGGTAGCACATGTAACTTCATTGACCCTCAACTTTCCAAAAAATTTGTTGAAGGTTTTTTATGTGGAAGAAGTGTGAAATAGACGTGAAATAATATCTAAATGAAGCTAGTGATCATCCAATCTTTCCCAAAATAACTAGATATTAAACTAGTATACTTGTATGTGTTATTGATGACAAAATCTACAATGAATAACCTCTAAATCATATTCTTAATATTGTTAGTATTCCTTTGTGAATACCTGCGATAAAATAAAAGATAAACCAAAGTGTAAAAGTGTTTCCACTTGGAAATATTCACCCCAATATTGCTTTTAAAACAATTAAACAATAAACAAGGCTAATATAGCCATTACAATAAGACTTGTCTCAACTTGCATGAAAAGTAAAATACTAATAATAAATCATACACCTCCTAAGTGAACTAAATTCAACTAAAGAATATTAAAAATAGACTTGACAAATATCATCCACTACTAATATATGGTCAACATACAAGAAGCCAAAATTAGTTTAAGTGACACATGCACACCTATCATGCATCTTAGTGAACCTAGGCGCCCTAATCTCTTATAATAATAGAAATGGATCAATATAAGACTAAATTTAGTCATCTAAACATAAATATGGTGCCCCACCTCTTGGGGATGAATAAGCTAGTGATTTAAACTCATTTAAGTACACATATAGAAAATTACACTCTAACTTGTACTTCCAAAGATAAAATAATATTTCTAAAATATAATTTTACACATAACCAAAAAATATTAAACAAAAAAACTTAGACTTTTTATTAACGAATTAGTGCCCATATTGGCATCATACTCAACATTTCCCTCTTTGATGCGAGAGAGCATAAATGCATATCATCTCTTTGAGTCTTCCATGAACTTTGCAGAAAAACCCTTGGTGAAAATATCAACAAGTTGATCTTCACTTCTCACATACTCAATGACAAATTGATTACCATTGACCAATTCTCTGATAAAATGATGCTTGAGTTCTATATGTTTGGTTCTAGCATGGAAAACTAGATTCTTGGACAATTGTATTGCCCTATTGTTATCACAAAATACTTGTGTAGGCTCAAGTTGAGCCTCTCTAAAATTATTCAAGAGACTTCTCAACCATATAACTAGTGTGCAATAATATGTAAGAGATGCATATTCAACTTCATTATAGTAAAAAAACAATTGTATATTACTTCGTGATGACCAAGAAACCAACGTACTTCTCGATGTGAAGTAATAACCTAAATTAAACTCCTGTCATTAAGAGAATCTCTCCAATTTGAATCTGCATATCCAATTAAACATAATGAATTTTTTTCTCCGAAATGTATACCATGATTAAAAGTACATCTTATATATATATAAAAATTATTTTTTCACGCTTATAAATGCTTTAGTGATGGATTTTCCATAAATCTAAAAACTAGTGAAACCCCATAGTTGATATCAATTTTTTTCATGGTGATATACTTAAAACCTTGGGCACCATGCTTCTAAAATTATTTTCATCAAATAAAGGACTTACATCCTCCCTCATAATATTTTCTCCACTTGCAATTGGAGTGTTTATGGGCTTACAATTCGATAGATTGTACTTTTATAACATGTCCTAAACATACTTAGCTTGAAAAATGAATACTTCCTCTTTCTTCGATGGAATTCCATGCCAAGAAATTAATTCATAAGACCAATATCATTCATCTCAAATTATGATATCATAGCTTCCTTCAAGATTTACAACATCTTCATAGAGCTTCTTGTAAAAATCAAGTCATCTACATAGAGACAAACATATAACACATTAGAACCCAATGCTTGTATGTAAAGCATTGGTTCATTTTTAATTCTTACAAATCCTTGATATAATAACTAACTATCAATTTTTGAGTACCAAGATCTTTGATATTACTTTAGCCCATAAAGAGCCTTATTCAATGTAATGCCCACTATTTTACCACCCAAAATGTAACCGAAAAATTGGAATTTTTTTATTATTGTGAAATTAAATGACAACACTGAAGAACTGTTGCACTAAACAATAGGCACTTAACACCAACACTTACCTTACAATAAACCAACATACCAAAAATTACAATTGTCACATGTGCAAGCATTGCATTTTATTACTTCAAAAGTGTTACCTTCACGGAAGCACGATTTAAGTCGTTAGGCCTCACAATGTCACAATGCAAGTTAGTTTTGTTTCATTCTAAGGTCCATTCCAAAGTTAGAATTCTATATTTTTTTCACACTACCTATATTAGAACTTACATATCATCTTCCATTCTTAAACACCAAAAACATTAGATCCAAGAGTACACAACTTTGGCTAGAACCACTACAAACTCTAGCCATCACACATAAAGTGAGGTATGCATGAATAAGTTGCTTAACCCATAGATGGTCTCCCCAACCATCATTCTTCTACCAATTCTAGCTCACATGAAATCCCAAACAATGTGAAGTGGGGTGAGTTTAACTTAGAACGCCTTTCCCAAGGCCCATGCACTTCTCACCATGGTGTTCGTATGTATAATAAGTAGGTTCAACACAATTTGACCTTCTCTTAATTTGGTATAACGGAGATGCTCGACTAATGCATGAGTGTGACCAAGAAATGTCACAAAGTTTCCCATATTCCTTAGATCTAGGTTTGACCCAACAAGCCCCCGAAAATTCTAGGGTAGAAATTTAATCCTACAACATTTTAAGTGATGGGAATTTTTACGGGATTGGGTTTTAAATAAAAGGTATGTGTATTTAGCTAATGGGGCCACTTAGTGGGTTAGACTAAGTTGTGACCCCCTTTCTATTTGGATCAATAAATAAATAAAATAAATTTGATTATTGGGTTAAATAATGAATGTGGTGCATAGGAATTTTAGATAATGATCTAAAATGATTAAATTAATTGAAAGTAAAATATATAGTTAAATCACTAAATGATGGGTGTGGATATTAAGTTAATATGGGAAGTAAATTTTAAATCAACTTAGGAAATAACCTTTAATAAACTTAGAAGTTTTTAAATGGGTAAAATATGGAGATTAATTAGCCGACATTTAAAATAAAAATTAATGGAGACCTTAGAAGAAGATTAAATCCGAAAATAATTTTGGCAATTACTTAATAATATTTAATTGTTAATTTAATTCCGACTACCTTATGAATTTGTAGAAATTATTAACGGGAACTTAATTGATCACAACTAATGCTTATCACCCTTACAATTTTTTCTTTTAAAACAAAAAAAAATCCCAAAATTTTCCTAAGTAATTAATGAGGTTTGACATGGTTTTGGTGATTTGATTTAGAGGGCATTACAACTATGACCAAAAATCATTCTCTTTGTAAGGTGTTATTTCAAATAAAAATTACCACCCAAAACAAAACATTCAAGATTATAATGTACTCATTTAAGGTCTACCCACAAACATGTGTTATGAAGAAGAATGCTTACCAAAATACTCAAATTCCCATGAAATTTCCTTCCACTGTAAAAGCTAAGCTTGGCTTGAATATCCTGTCACACATATCTCTAAACCCTCTATGGCACAATAAGGAAATAAAATCTCAAGTATTAACATATGAACATGATTTCATTTGCTTGATGGGTATGACTACACCATCCTCTGGATAATTATAGGAAGCTCACCACACCAGCTACTGACGGGGTGATTAACTCCTTCCCTAAGATCATGGAAGCACTTTCTCTTATGTCCTATAGAGGCATTACCTCTAAGGAGGGGTTGCAACTTTATAGACTAACATTGTTTGGTCCTTTACTACTAGTAGTGATGAATGGGACTTGAAATAACTTACATTGGTTATCATGCACTATACACACCATTATAAATTCCTTCCCAATTCTACACTCGGGTTAAACTTGGATCCAAAAGGATGGCTTTTTTTTGAAGCTAACGAGATGGGTTGCACCTGAATTTTATTGTTTCTAAGACCAATCCATGATAGTGCCATTATAACATATTACTAAAATGTTTCCCCATGAATAACATTAAATTCCATCCCTTTAACTACACCTAAATTGTTATAAAATGAGACCATTACAACATAGTTAACTCGTTACTTGAACTTAAAATCCCACAAACACATATTATGGTAACTAACAACTAAGAGAGAGGAAAGGTTTCCTAAGATTTCAAGCCATAAGATTGGTTCTTTTAATCTATATATGCATTGCTCATTGACCTGCTTACTTGGGTGTATATTGGTTATCAAACCTCTCCTAGGTTCTACTTCACAAGGAAGTTCCATTAACACATCCTTTATAAGAAACATCCTCCCTACGTGGGTACAATTTATTTACCACTACAGTGGTTCTCAACTCAGATCCATAAGGCCATATGACACAATGTTCATGAAGGTTACTATATTTTTTATCTCAATTACACAAATAATCATCTACACACAATTGATTAATAAAAATAAGCCTAAAGGGACCTAAATGGGGTATTAGGGTATTAATGCTAATCTAAGTAGGAGGACTAAAACTCTTGTAAATAAAGAGGCTAAACAATAATAAATAACAATAAACTAATATGCTAAAGCGATGTAAAGTAATTGCATGATTTGATCTAATGGAAATAAAACCCTAGAATGCAAGAGGGGAGTAAGGAAATGACTCAGCTGATTGAAGGTGATTGTTATAGGTTGTTGCAGATCTAGAACTGGAACTTGGTAATGAAGACAAAAACTTAGGGGGCTTGCAAAGGGAAGATTTGGATTGTCTAAAGTGACAAGGACGCTTCGGGAGTGTACCAGTGGCACCCAGGGCATCCTGGTGCAATCCAGCACTCTAACAATATAAATGCTCAAAACCTTGATTTGGCATAGTTGCTAAGTGTCTCTGAATACTCGTGTCTCATGCTACAATGGATTCACTAGATGAACTGGATGACACCCTGCACAACAAGAAGAAGAAGGGATTGCACTGACCTCAACTTCCAAACCAAATGGACTTATTGTTGAGCACTGCACTACATTACGATGCACCCTAATGTAGTTCCCAGTGAGTGTGTGTATGTCATGCCTAAGTGCTCTCACGTCAATTGAAATTTGTGAAATAGTGAGATATGGTAGCTATAGAAGATGTAGATAGTAAAATAGAATGAATAGAATCCCTCCTCCTCTAAGAATGTGTGTGATGCAGACTTTCCTAGCTTGAATGTATGGTGCTTATGTGGATGCAAGATGGTGCAATGGATACAAACCTAGATGGAGTGATGTTCATGATAGGATGTAATGAACTAGGACCCTCATTATGGTCTTATAAGATTTATATTTATAGGGCTCTCAAGTTTAATTTCACAATTAATCCCGACAATGCCAATTGAGGAAAAGATAAAGATGACCAACGGCTAGAAGTGACCCAAAAAGGAGCGAAAGAGGATAAGCATAGATTGGGGCACCCAGAGTGGGACCATAACGCCCCAATACAGATGGGGCACCCAGAATTAGGGCTAGAATCTCGGGGAAGTAAGAGAATGGGGTGATAAGTATCGGGAAATACGTAGGAAAGATAAAGTGAAACATAGAACAAAGATTGTAAAAAGTGGAATTAATTAGTACTTTGTACACATGAGAACCTTCTAAATAGTAGTATAAGACCGGGCTAAATATTGTCTAATGTGCAATATTTGTGTCTACAACAATATATTACCTACCATCTTTGAAGACATGCGTTATTACGTAACTTGACAATGGTTAAGACAAGGCGTAGTTGCTATCTTACAAATTTTATTTTTATTTCTTATTATGTTTAAAGGTATACCATCTTTGCACTAATTGTTAAATCATATAACATTATCCTTTCGACAACATTACATTGTCCTCTTTCTTTCCATTATTCAAAATTAAAACATTATTCTCTTATGATCATGTTGACAACTCTTTTACAACTGTCATGTATAATCTATTGTCCTTGAGTTAGACGGTTATCTCGTTTTTAAGACTTCTTGTAGACACCTAAAATCCACCTATGTAGTTTTAATACTAAAATTGTACTAATTACCCTCTTTCCCATCATTTCCATGATAATTAGTGATTTCCCACTAATTAACTAATGTTTCCCTCTATTTCGATCAATTAACGATACTTCATTAATTAACTAGTCCTTCACCCACTTCGGATGCCAATTAACGACACTTCATTAGTTATAATCCTCTTCCAATTGAATATTATTAGTTAATTAATCCTTTTTAACCTTGTATTTAATCAATAAACCCTCTTATTGGTTAAATCCCCTCTTAAATCATTCTAATCCTACCTATTTCCCTCTAAATCATCTCCAAATAGCTTTCTAAGCTTATCTTAGCCTATTAATTAATCCTAGTTGATTAATTAAATCATATCCAACTCCCATGAGTTGATAATCACTTGTTAATTCCTCTAATCAATTTTATTTCTTCTAAATCTACTTTATCCTTTATCCCACATGCACTAGTTTGCAAGCTTCTCCCAAATTGGAAAGCTATATAAAGGACCCTCCTACCTTCTTTCACACCTACACCACACTTTTGCTAGTGATTACTATAGGCATATTGATAAGAGTATTCTCCATTATTTGGAATAACTTCTTCATCTCTTGCATCCATTATCCCATAGTTGAGTAGTAAAGGAAGATCCAAACATGACTTGTATCCATTTCTCGGTGAGACCCTTTCCTAAATTTGGAGACAAACATACAAATTTGATTGCTTATGATCTAAATAGGCTCATACTTAATAGAATCATACATTACAAGAGTAGGAATGGTTTAGCATTAGATGTTTCATTCATGTTTATGCATTAGAATAGTTATTTCCTTTAAGCTCTTATCATGATGTTAATTATATTAGCTTTGTTATTGAGACTACTTGGTGTTAGTTTCTTTCAATTAGCTTAGTTAGTTTAGCATACATATATTTGGCACATGACTGGTGGGACTTACTCCATTGTCCTTTGCATTAATTTCAAGTTTTTGTAGTTTAATTTCAATTTTTGTTACTAACCCTCTTTTTAGCATTTTTAGATAAATCTTGAGTTTCTTAACTAGATTAGTTAAGTTTGCTTGGTTTTAG
Source organism: Taxus wallichiana var. yunnanensis (assembly GCA_018340775.1). Lineage (NCBI taxonomy): Eukaryota > Viridiplantae > Streptophyta > Pinopsida > Cupressales > Taxaceae > Taxus > Taxus wallichiana. The sequence goes on from CM031236.1 coordinate 677,869,749, forward strand.
TGCTCTTTGCAGGAATAAAGGAGGTGAGGTGCTGCCAAAATTGAAGTTAATTGGCAAATATTTGAGATTTTTGACATTCTTTTTGTCAAATCTCATGCTTTGATGTTGCACTGGTGCATTATGCTAGCATGAAGAACCCTTATGTCAGCTTTAAAAGGTGTGCGCTACTATCAATACCCGTGTGTTACCGTTTTTAGGCTTACACTACTTTTTCTAGGCTTGTGCTAGCATATCTCAAAATGCATAACCATTGGCTTGATTTTTAATCCTCTCGTGTTAGGCTTGCGTTATCATCTCTCTCGCTTGTTTGCAGTGTTTCACTGCATTTTGTATTTCTATCACAAACTTGCACATCACAATATGGTTTGTGCTTCACAAGATGATTTTGCTATTGTTCATAAGGCTTGTGCTATTGTTAAAAGGCTTGTGCTAGCATTATGTGTCAATTTTTGGCTCGGTTTTCGAGGTTTTCAAATTCTAATTTTTGGTGTTTTTTGTTGTTTTACAGGTTTTCTAACTCTGTTTTGCAGGTTTTTACATTTTAAATCAGATTTCTAACATGTTTTCATGCTTTAATGAATGTTATGTTTCCATGCTTTACTTAAGTTAGGCTAAAGTTTGTGTATGCTCTTCTCTTGCACCTTTAGGTGATCTTGAGAATCAAAAGAAACTTTAGTCTTCTTTTTCTAACATTTGGTTTAAGTTGGAAACTTAATCTTTCATTTTTGCTTAAGGGAATGAATTATTTACAAAGCATTTGAATGGTTCTTTGATTTAAAGTTTGCCTTTACTATTTAGTTGGGTTAATTTTTGTGTATGCTCTTTTCTTGCATCCTTGGACGATCTTGAGAATCAAAAGCAACCTTTGATCCTCTTTCAAATATTGTGATTTTCTTGGAAAACTACTAATCTTTGAGTGAAGTACCATATACACTTTTCAAAGAAGAGGGATCTAAACAAATACTATATACATTTTTTTGCAGGTTTCCAATGGTGTGTTAAACCAAATTAAGTTCAAAATATTAAAAAACACACCACTATTCATAACATTGTATTTGCAGGTTCGGTTAAGAGCTACGGCTTGACCACTTTAAACTATGAAAAGTATATTGACATAAGCCATAAAACTCATTATGAGGATTACCACGAGAACTCCAATTAGTTCACACCTTGAGAGAACTGGTGGATGAAACAGGAAGTGCCCGCTACCCATTTAACTAGTTGAAAACCCTTGTGAGAAAAGTTTCAAGTTACCCGTATGAGGCCTCTATCATTAATTTGATTGTGGGGTAATGGTCCATTGTCTAGGATAAATTCTAGAAATATGTACCTCTCTTAGGTAAGAATTGGCAAGTTTGTGAACAAAATCCTAGGAAACCATTTAGCATTGGGGCCAACTTGACTTTATCCATCATGTTCTAAAGAGCTCTCACAAAGCAAAAATTATTTGGAGTCAAAACCTTGTTAGTTGAACAAGGGGAGAGTTCATTGAATTTTAAGTTTCATGTTATTCATCATGAAAGTTATAAGGCATACATTTGTCTTAGTTTCTACCGTGTCTTAAGACAAGGCAAAATTCTACTAAAGTTAGGCTAAGTATTTTTCACCACCACTTGGTCTACTCCTTTATTTTCTTGTTGCCCTTTTGGGACAAAAGAGATCATATATACGTGGTACCGCCAGAAATAATCATGTCCACCACTTTTGTATTCTACTTACATGACCATGTCGTGGTAGGAATGTAAGTATTGCAAGTGTGTTGGTACGTCTTCATGTTTTGGTAGGAACTTGTCTTGATACCCACGTCAATACTATCTCATTGTAGTTGGGATGTATCATAATTGAATTCCTCTTGAATTGTTACGCTGCTCACATCCTATCAATACACTTTTTGATAATTACATCTTGTTTCTTTTGTGAAACTTGATTTAAGTCTCTAAGTTGTATTGTTACGTTGCTCGCATAAATATCAACTTCTTATTATACTTAAACCTTGTTTTTATTCCAACATTGCCTTGAGTTTTGAAAAGTGTTAATTGTTTGCATCATTCCAATACTATTTTGATACTAATATCTTGCTTTTCCTAAAAATCTTGATTAATGTATCCAAGTAGTGTTGTTACATTACTCACATTTGTAGCTTCCATTTTCAAGACTTGGAATTTGTTTGTGTTTAAACTTGTTTAAGTATACCTTGTTTGGAAATCACTTCAACACCATCTTAGTACTTAAGTCTTGTTTATCCCAAACTTGATTTAAGTACTGATATTGTGTTGTCATTTATTAAACCAAACTTATCTTTGAGACATAGGGAGTAGTTATTGTTGTGATTGGATCCTTGTCTTGAACTTGCTTGATTTGTCCTAGATACTTCTTACCATATGGTTCCATATCATTGGATTATTTTTTATTCTTTGATTCCTTGATTCATATTGCCTTGATTCTTTGAATTTTTGGCCATTAGTTACTTGACATTATTTGTGACGTTTGCAGTCGTCACGTTGTTTGTTTTTTCCTAGGGTCCTTTTTATCAACCTTAGTGAAACTATTCCATTATGCCTCCTATTACAAGAATGGGGCATCGAAGGTTAGGGTCAAACCCTTTTGTTAATGACAAGTTAAACCTCTTTTTGAAGATAACAACATGGTTGACCATAGTGGTGATGAGGGGAACTCTCCTCAAAATGACTTTGAATTTGATCCCACCCACATGGATAAATTCTTATTCCAAAACAAGAATGAATTCCTTATGTGTGTCATATAATTAGGGGCTAAACTTCCACCTAAATTTGATCTACACTCTCCTCACAAACATGGTTCATGGAGAGGAATAAGTAGAGTGTCCCCTTCGTAATATTGATGAAATCCTAAACCCAAGACATGCTTCTACTTCCGGCCAATAGAATGAGGAAGAAGTGCCTTCTCAAAATAATGGCGGTTATTGCATCCCCACTGTTAAAATTCACTGTGAGGATCATGAGGAACATAACAATCATGAACAACCCCTCCTCGTGAAACTCATGAGGAGACACAAAATAATGAGGTTACGATTGAACAACAAATACAAGCTCTTACTCATCAATTGGCAAGTTTAGCTTCACATGTTCACAAATATCCCATGAAGACTCCACGATAAGAGAAACCTAGAGCTTCGTATCATGAGTTTTACACCAAAACTCCATGTCAAGAAAAACATAAAGAGGCGTATCATGAATTATACATAGATAATAAAGGTGGTGAAACATCTAGACTTAACCGTGTATATATGCCTACTTCACTAAGCGTCGTCAAATCTTCGACTAGAATGGTTGTTTATGAAGAATTACCTTACTTCTTTTTGTAAGAAGGCAATGTGGGACATAGCAAGAAGTATCAATTTGAAGAGTTATGCCCATACATGTTTGATAGAGCTATGTTGAGAACACCTTTCCCTCGTCACTTTGACTATCCAAAATTTGATAAATATAAAGGTAAAGGTGATCCACGAGACCATGTCAAAGAATTCTTTATGGCATGTCAAGAGGTCACATATAGTGATAATTATCTCATTTGCCTCTTCCCATGGAGTCTAGGGGGACAAACAATCAAATGGTTTTTACACATACCTAAGGGGTCAATCTTTACATGGCCGGAATTAGCAGAAATTTTTATGTGTCACTTTTCCTTCAATATGGAAAATGACATCACCATGATAGACTTGTGCAATACAAAACAACGAAATAATGAAAATTTGCTAGTTTCTTACAAATATGGCAAGGGTTAGCTAGTCACTTCCCTTGCTCCATACCATAGAAACAATTGGTTAGAATTTTTGTGCCTAATCTACATCCTGAGATTGTTTTCCACTTGCAAATGCATTATGGTAACACTTTTGAGGAGGTTATAGAAAAAGGCAACCAAATTGAAAAAGTGTTGTTAGCCAAAGGGACCTTAAAACCATTTTCAAGAGATAACCACGAATCAAAGCCTACAAATAAACCTAAGTTCTTTTAAAATAAGAATAAAAGCATCAGTAGGTGATGTAATAACTCATTCTAAACATGTGCAGGTAGTTCACAATATCGCTCCTTAGAAACTTACCAATGGAATGGTTGCACCTGAATCTAAGCACCGCATATTCATCCCTTTATCGATTCTTTTCGTCGTCTATATTAAAATAGTTAGACACGGTGGTGAACATGGTTAAATTTCCAAACACTATACCTTACGAAGATGATGCACCAAAACCAACATGGTTATAAGAAAATGAATATTGCGGGTTTCATCATGTTAGGGGTCATAATAATGATAAATGTTTGAAGTTAAAACACTTCATACAAGATCTAATCGATAGCAGAGAGGTAGAAATGGATTCCCTAGGACCTAACAAGTATTCCAATCAAAACTTGGGAATTTACAAGGAACCTTTCCCTAAGCATAATAAAGGGAGAAAAACCATATCAAGGTCAATCTTCCCAGAACAAGAGTACCAACTATGTTGCCAAAACCAATAATCCTTTTGATTCTCTAATTGGTTGTGTTAACCCACCTATTGAACATATCAACACTATTAAGATTAAAGTGAGAGAGTGTGTCGTGGAAATGCGACGTGCTCACCTTGTTATCCAGAACCTCCTTTGCCTACCCCTTAAGATAGTCATTATGACATTTTAGAACAACTTGAGAAAACCACTACTAAGATTTTGATCTTAGACCTTCTCAAAATATCTAATGTTCACAAAGACATCCTTTGCAAAACACTATAGGGGTCAGGAGTGTTAGTTGATATTGATCCTATGCGCTTTCAAGCCTTGGTTGCATAGATTTCTCTACAAAGCACATAACCTTTAGCCATCAAGAGATTCCTAAAGAGGATCCTACACATAATCTACCCTTACATATTGAAGTCATTGTTAATCGTAAAAAGATAAAAATTGTTCTTGTGGATGATGAATCGGGTTTGAATATTTTACTTTGAAACTGGGTTCAATAATTAGGCCGCACCGATGCTGATATAGAACCTAAAATCATCACCATTAAGGCCTATGATAATGAGGAACAAAATCAGCTGGTATGGTCACTTTTCCTATGGAAGTGGGGCCTACTACTCATGACACCAAGTTCCATGTTTTGGACTTGGAACTTCCTTACAACATGTTCCTCGATCGCCCATGGATTCATGCCATGCAAGCTGTGCCTTCCACTTACCATCAATGTCTAAAGTTATACCATGAAGGAAAGACTATTACCATTTAGGGGGATCTTCAACCTTTTCTAATTGGAAAGCATTGTCGGGTTATTTTCCCATCACATTTGAATGTCCTTCTCTTTGAAATAGTCATTTAGGTTCAATCAAAGGCTCTCACCTCACATGTTGATCGAATACGTTGTGTTCTTGTGGTGACAATGATTCTACATTTATTTATCCCTTGCTACCTGGGAGATGAAAACCATTCCAACTTGCTGTGGAGAATACAAAATTTAAAAGGTCCTCTTAATTTCAAACCTCCCCTATCACCTAGAGTATGTGGTAGGCCTTGCTATAAGTATCAATAGTCCCGGGAGTATTATAACATCAATACTTTCACTTGTGATGCCTATTGGAATATGAAATTTTGCTTGAAACCTATATGATATCATCACATACTGATGAAATGGTGTCATGTTATCAAGCACCCAAGTATGCTATCCCTAATAAAATGATGTACGCCATGGGATATCAAGGATATGGTTATGGCACTAATGAACAAGGTGTGCGGGATCCTCTTCTAACACCTCATCACAAGTTTTATTTGTACAATATTGGTTTCGACCATATGAATCCAATCCTCTAGAGGTCGATGCCACCTCTTCTTCGAACGAGAAGATATTCATCATCCCATTTCAAACAGATTCCGGTGTAGTCTTTACAAAGATGCCTCCACGATGTTATCCCGTAAAATTCGCAAGGGCAATTTACTGATAACCATACCAAAATTTTGTTCCGATCCTCGTTAGGGACCCCTTGCATTTGGAACGTTGCAAAATCCCTTTCCGGGAAATCTGGTTTTCCGAACTTAGTCGTTTTTGGTCTTTTTGCGGGCGCATAGAATGACTATGCAACATCAAATTTTGATGCACCCCCTTTAAACCCTTTGGCGCATGCTTTCTTGTGTTAGCAGGCATTTTTGTGCGCCTCTCTATGTTGAGGCTTTCTGTGTGCGCCAAGGCGCATGCGCCTTTCCTCACAATGTAACTTTGTTGCGCGCTCTTTTTGGTGCCAAAGGTGCACATATCCTTCTGACCAGCACCACTTCCGGTGTGCCATAGGCACACATATCTTCATGTTGACAAGTCTTTCGGTGCACCAAAGGGCGCATGTTTTCTCATGTCGATAGCTCATTTGGTGCGCCCTTTAAAAAGTTGGTGGCGCATTTATTACTACCTCGCCTATATATAGGCGCGTCTGCGCTGTCATTGTCACTAGAGAAATCACATGACTATTTTCATTATTTTCTCGACCTCGCAAGTTGCAACTACCTTGTCGCTTTCGATCACGTTGTGGACCCGTTCTCATGCTTTTTCATCGTTTATATCCGGGTAAGTGGCCTTCTTTCTTTCGTGCGTTTGTTTTTTGTGGTCTTTGACTGTTTGAGAGTAGAATTGATTTTTGTAAAAAAGAAGAATAAATCATGATCTTGCTCCCCCTGCTGTCTTTCCACATTTTCCTCCTCCTCTTTCCAGATCTGCTGGTAGAGGAAGCTCTGTCCTGAGGTAGTAGCTTGGAAACCTTGGTTTAAAGCCATTTCTATCACCCCAGTAAAACTTGCAAAGAGAGTTTTAGCCTTATGTGGAAACCCTCTGAAGAATCAAACCTAAAAGAAAGAAGAAAACTGTATTTTCCTTCGGCGCATTGGCACACCATGCAACATCAAAAACAGTTGCGCCCTTGGCGCATCTGTCGCCTGTTACACAAAGAGCAGCCGCGCCAATGGCGCGCATTCCCTGCCTGCTACATCATGAAAAGCTGCGCCCTCATGGCGCACTTTCCTCGCTTGCTGCAAATGCTTCCCGTGCACCTCTTGGCGCATCAAACTTGAGTGCAACATCACAGATTCTCCGCCTTTGGCGCACCCAGCGCCCATGCAAGCAGTCTTTTCCTATGCGCCAAGTGCAAAACTATAAAAGGCGCAGGCGCGTCCCTCATCGCAGCAACATCATGTTGTGCAAACCTTTCATGTGCCGCACCAAGTTCCCTTAAGCGCGCCAAAAGCATATGTTACACAAACTCTATATGCGCCTTTGGCGCACCAAAGTTCCATGCAACATGAAAGAGTCATGCGCCACGGGTGCATCCTGTTCCCGTGTAACATAAAGATTCCGTGCGCCCTTTACACAAAATGCATCATGCAGTATCTATGCGCTATGCGCCCTTTGGCGCTGATTTAACCCTTGCAACACCCTTTTCCTGTGCGCCTTACCTATTTAGCTCTGTAATCTGCAATATCTGTGCGCCATGCGCCCGAGGCCTTTAAATTGCTAACTCTTTCTTCTGTCAAGCATTTCAATGGAAAATCAAGCATAGCTGACACGACTTTCTTCAATTGGGTTTCACGTCTTATTCTTGCAGATCAGCAATTAAGCTCAGAAGAACATATGTCAACATCAAGCAAGAGACCTACCAAATCCAAAGGCAAGGCCAAGCTTACAGAGGAAGAAATGAAATATAAGTATCAGAGGGTCAGAATGCCCGACTCCCAGGCCGAGTGTGACCTGGACATCAGAGACTCAGAGTTGGGTCATATTGATATGGAGGAATTCTGGGTCAGGACTCAGAAGGTCACAAGAAGTCCGTGGATGGACAAGCTATATAAAAGGTGCCCTCACACTTTGCCTAGGGGAATCCCAGTCAGCGCCGTTAACAATGAATTCATGATGGTGGTTTCCCGGTGCTATAATAAAGACACAAGGTGTGTCATAAATGAGAAGGGCGAGGTCGTAATCAACCTCACTGCCCGCCACTTTGAGATAATACTCGGCATTCCTCATCACCGGCACTTTGTGGCCGTCAGCCGAGAGGATTGTATCAAAGCCTGGGACGACCATGAAGATCAGTGCATGCAACTGATGAATGAAGTCTATCTGAAGAACAAGAAAGTAGTGACCCGTTGGCCACAAATCATTCACCGCAGTGATTTTTCGGAGGAGCTCAGTGACACCATCACGTTCCTGAGCAGGGTCTTTGGGCTTCCTGACGCCCACTATTTCCACAAATGGATGCTGCGGTATTTAGAAACCATGAACAAAAATGTGCCTGATCAACGCTTCGAATGGGCAGAAATTATAAGCAGCACGATATCAGAACAACTGCAACAATTCCCCACAACGGGAGATTCTACATGAATTCCTATGTTGTTTATGCTGCAGCTTCTGAAAGGGACTATCCAGCTCTGATGCGGAGTGGGGTTTGGCCCCAAGTTAGAATTTATGAATACTATCCAGAGCTGAAGCTGGAGAATAGCATCCCTCAATTTACCAAGATCAATGATGCATTTTTCTATTTCATCATCTGCCTATTGAGGCCGAATATGACTTACGGTCGCACGACCAAGAGCATCGTCGCAACCACCGAAAAATGGGGGCCTATTCACCCAATCCCCACATTTACTTATCTCGAGAGCGGCTAACTTCTTGGGAGAGCCAACTAGATGCCAAGATATGCTGGGCCCAAATTGATTCTACTAGAGCTGTCAAGACAGCTAATCACTTATCACGAAAAGTGCCTAAAAAGAAAGAAGGGTGGAACTCCTTTCCCCCTCACAGTGGGTAGATATACATGTCTTACTCACCACAAGGCAAAGGACATGTTTCGGCAGAGAGGAGCTTCTAAATCAAACATGACTTCCCGGCAAGGCCTACCTTTGACCCGAGAAATTGTCTGCCGAGGGCTAAGCTCGATCCAATCCACATCCCTTAGATCGAGGATATCTACATCGACCTATATCATGAGGTGGAGCTCAAGGAAAGACCATTCTCATTTGGCCTTGGAAAAATCATCCAAGATGGGGTAGCCATCGTCCCCAAAGGCTACCAAACTACCGAAGAGGAAGTGGATCAAGTATATCTTAACAAGGTGTGGGGATGATTGGCCTTTCGCGACATTTGATAGGACTAAAGCACCTCGCACAATTGAGGATAGGGTCAAAGAAACTCTGCAGTAATAGAGCATTAGTGCCGAATGAACGGACTCATCTACCTCGGGTTGATTTCACAACCTCTTCATTGGGTAACGCACCTTCTCGATCTAAACAAGAGCAGCCTAAAGGCAAGGGTAAAGGTAAGGAGGGTGAGTCCAACACTTCTCAAGAGGAAGCTCCGAAAGTCCTCCTTCCGTTGCACCCGAACAAAGTCATATTCTGGTTTCTCAGAGAAAGGAACGGAAGAAGATGTTCAATAGGCCCATCCACTCGTGATGTCGGCGCTGCGTCAACTACCGAGGTCCCTTCTATTTCTTCTTCTTCTCCTCCTTCCCTTCCTCGAGTGACTCAAGCGACCATTCCTTTGGTCGTGTCCTCTCCCCCTTCTTCTACTGTTCCTCCCGCTTCTTCATCCATCTTCTCTTCTCTCGCGGACCTGTCCCCCTCCATTTCTTCCCTCATCTTCGAGCTCCCTTCCCTTCCTATGTCTTCCTCTCCCGCAGATTTCTTCCTCCCGTGAGCACTTCTTCGGCCTCCCTCTCGATGCCACCTCCAAGTGTCTCCACGTTCTTCCCTCTCTACTACCGCAGCTGCCCCTCTCTGTTTCCCGGCCCTTCTCCCATAAGTCCACTGGATCTCCCAAAGACTTAAGTCGCCAGGAAAGGAAAGTTCCCATCGCTCCGATGGACTTTTCCATAATCCCGTCCAAAGGGGCAAAGAAGCAGAAGCCCGTCACACGCTTCTCTTAGAGTGCTTCGGGAGAAAGGGTAATGGAGATCGCATACCCCAATCCCCTCAAGGATAAAAAGGATCTGTCTCGACAGATTATACAAATGACCAAGTCACAATGGGGACGTCTTCTGAAAGCCTTCAGGGAGAGGCCCTATCTGCAGTTGACGCCCTCTGCAAGAAGCTTCAAGAAACAAAAGAAGAGAAAAGGCTATTGAAAGAGCAAAATAAACATCTGCTCCAAGCCTTACAGAAGATGGGCAGTGCACCTCCCACAACTGCCGCCGAGACTCCTGAGCCTCTGAGCCAAGATAAAATTAATGAATATGCAAAGATCGGCGAGCAGTGGCATGGCGCTTTCACTGGAGGAGCCAAATCCTCAAGGACGGTGAAAGAGTGATCGCAAGTTCTCGATTTATATCTGAACATCAACAAGGCGAATAAGGAGCTCCAAGCGTTAGCGCAGGACCCATATGGGAAGAGCTGGACCATGCTAGTGCAAAGATGAGACCTTTCAACAAATGTTCGACTGCTTGGTCAAAGATCTCGGGTCAAGTTCGTCTTGGCCATCCTGTGGCCCTCAATAAAGTCATTTCAACCTCGACTACCGGGTGGATCAACCGGGATTTGTCCTTGAAAAGATCGATAAGGTGAAGGAAGAAGCCTGGACGCGATGCACCAAATGGAACAAATCATTCTCAACATGTCACTGTGGTTGCTTACTCCTTCCTTCGCCTTAAGAAAAGTTGAGGAAACCATCCAGATCTTCAAGGAGATCGTTTCACAAGGGTGGGGCGAGGTCAATTTTGACGCGTGAGTCCATCAATAACCTCGTTGGCCTGTCGAGGACTTCATCGGGTTCCTCATAAGGAGAAAGAATATTCCAAACTCCCAGAGAAGCTCATGATGAGCGGGAGACTTGCGAGGTGATCGGTGAGCGACGACACAAGGATCCTTCCCAGATCAACTAGGCCCATGATCAGCAAGTTCATGGAATACCACGCTCAATTCCACATCTCGTCTCCCGAGCAACAAGAAAAGCAAAGCTACCCCCTTTCGGCGCAGGATGACGACGATGAATAGCTTCTCTTTCTTCTTCTTTCTCTCTCTTCTTCGACTTTCTTTTTGTAAATATCTGGAGTATGTCAGCACAAATGATGACATCATCCATGTTGCACCATGGGATGATGTCATCCATCAAGTTGTCAAAAGTCAACATGACTTTGAGATATTTTGTATATCCTTGTAGATATTTTGTAAATATCTTTGGTGGCTCCTTTTTGCCTTCTTTTCTTTCCTTCTTCTATAAATACCCCAATGCTTGTTGTATTGGGCATGAGTGGATATCTTTCAGATGAAAAATAGAAGTGAGGAGAAAAGACTTTGAGCTTTTTGTAACCGAAAGAATTATTAATACAATATTTAGACTTTGTGCTGAATACCTGTGTTATATGCATTAGATCTTTCTTATGTCAGATCTGTGTGTTTATTCTGTTGGATCTGCTTCTGTTTTATTGTCATTTATTCATCAGTATTGCTTTGTTCGTTTATGCAAGTAGGTTTGGCTCTGTTTACTACCAATCCCAAAACATAAACCCTCCGACCTTTCTGCTTTGGAATTCATTTCTTTTCTTTCTTCGGATCTGATCTTTCTTCATCATCTCTTCCATTCCTTTCTTTCCGCAGTCGGAAACACCCTACTGGGATGAGATCCCAAACCCCCGAAGGTAGAATATTGTGAGACTTGCATGATTCCTGCTGGTAGAATAACAATAAACCAGTTTCACTTTCTTCGACTCAAAGAGGGGCTATGCCCGCACACCTTTGTTGCTCGTCTATCCATAGATCCGCCTAAGCATAGATTTTCGGACCAACAGTTTTTGGCGACTCCGCTGGGGAATGAACAGATCTATCAGATCTATGATAGTGGTAGGATAGAAAATCAGGAAAAATCAGAAAAATCACTATCTATTTGCAAACTTTAACTTTTTGTCAAAAATCCAAAATTTTGCAAAGATGCTCCGAATTGAAAAATTTTCTTCTGAGATCCATAGATCTGGCCTAGCTGAAGATCTTTAGTTCACCGAAGTTTTTATAAAGACTGTATTATCTTTTCGTAGATCCGAATTTTTGGCTATTTATCAAAAATTTCAAACTCTTTGAAAAAGTCAAATTTAGATCCGAAAATCAGCTTGCTAATCTTCACTGTCATTTTATCCTCGTTGTTATTTGTCATTAACCACAATTGGTTTTTAGAAGAGGATAGTTTTTAAATATTTAAAAAAGTACATGCTACTGGTTTTTGTCAGAAAAGCTAGAAAATCAGCAAGTACAACCAAAAATAAATTTTAAATCTGCACCACAACGTTGCAGATCTGGAAGGTACACTGGCAGGTGAGGCATTTATGCGTGGCAGGTGAGCTCGTGGAGAAGTCGATCCTACTTTCGATCGGCTTCAAAGGCACAATTTCAGTGTAGCACCGACGCGCTTTTCATCACTAAGTTCAGCTGATCGGTCAACCAGAAGCGCCTCACCCCCGCTAAGAGTCGGTTTTCACAAGGAGCCTCTACATCCCTTTGCAAAGTGCTTTATTGCTCGCTGGAACCGCACTCCCCGCCGCATTTTTTTCCAGCTATCCAGATGGTGGTGCCATGGGGAAATGCTATGGGTCCTCTCGCATTACCACATCCTCGCTCACGCACTCCCTCACTAAACCGAAAGAATTTTCCCAAATTCGCGGGGGAGCGGAAACCAAAGCACGGATTCGCACATATCTCGCATTCATCATGTCGCGGCAAGATCTTGGATGTAACTCACGAAGATGTGTCGGTTCACTTTTTCTAGAAACTCTACAAGGACTTGCAACTGAATGGTTTCAACATTTGCCACCGGATCTATTACCAGTTGGGCCACCTTGCGGGATGCTTTTGAAGACAGGTACAAGCCTTCAGAAGATGCATTTGCATTATTATCACAGATCACTCACCTGAAGAAGGAGGCCAATGAGACCATGCGTGATTTTATCGCCAGGTTCAATGCATTAATCAACCGTGTCCCTGTTGCCATGCTTCCAACACCGGAAAATTAGAAGTGTTTCTTCGTGAACGCTATGAGCTCGAAAGTTAGTTTCTTGCTCCTTCAAGAGCGAGTGGCTACCTTGATTCTCGCCCAGGCCGCTGCCATTCGAATAGAAGATAATTTGATAATATCTGGCGAATTGAAAAAGGAATCATCCAAGCCTAAATCTTCGGACCCTTCTCCCACTACTTCGTCTGATCCGGTTTTTCAAAAGATGGCGAACGACTTACTTGCATTAAAGAAGCAGTTGGCCCAAGCTTCTCCCAGTTCCTCATACCGGGATATTCCACGGAGGAACTTCATTTCCAACAATGTTCCTCAAAGGCCACGCTTACCCGCAACTGCTCCGCGGTTGGCGCTTGAGGCTCCTCCGGTCAACGCTCTAGCCGAAATCGAAGAAGAGGAACAAGATTATGAAGAACCTTCATCTCAGGGTGAAGATGATCAAGATGTCGGTGAGCCGACTAGTGACTCTACTATCAGGTATATGGAATTTGATGAGGAGGAATCTGATGAAGAAGAGGGTACCCAGGGCTATGCAAGCGGACAATCATATGCTGTTTTTACCCGTTCGCAAGGAAAAGAAGCAGAGGTCGCTGCCCATGTGCAGAAGGAGAAGGCCGTGTCAAATGTGCCTCCAACCATTGCTAAAAGAGGTAATCCTCTCCCTACTCAACTCCCTGTTAAGTCTTTTACAGGGAAATATTTTCCCCCCATCTCTCCTCCAAATCAGCCCTCTCATATTCCTATCAAGACCAGTAATCCTACTCCACCATCACGAAGTGAGGGACTCATTCCTTCACCGGCCCAACCCTTGGCCGCATTTGACATCATAGACCATGCAAAAAAGACCAAGATCCAAATGTCTGAAGCCGAGTACCTCCAGTCAAATCCCGAACAGCTGGTAAGATTGACCAAGTATATTCAAAGCCAAGCTGTTATATCTAATCAGGTTTCCCCAAAAGGAATCCTTTCCACTCCTCCTGAATCCCGCATAAATGTTGCTTCAACATCTGCATCAAGCAAGATAGAGCCTTTCTATCTCTCCCTCCTAATCAATGGTCACAAATTGAGTAACTGCATAATTGATTCGGGAGCTTCTGATAACGTCATGCCGGCAAAAGTCACCCATGCTTTGGGCCTCACCCTTACCAAGCCTTTTGCGCAGATGTTATTCCTCGAAACCAAGCAGTTCCGTTGATTGGTCAAATCAAAGACGCGCATTTGCATTTCATTTGGGCGCTCCCAGAGAAGAGAGTAAAGATGACCGTCCTCGTTCGACATTCCAAAGAAATTTACGGAATTTTTTGGGAAGAAGTTTTTGCAGCGAAGTTGGTGGGGAAATTCATATGGACTGGTCTAAGGCTAGAATCCCCGTCAAAGGTATAATGCAGACTTTGGAGCCGGAATCACAAAAGAAGTACTTGGTCACTAATTCTGAGGACCCCAAAGCTCAAATTCTTTTCGAATCATCAGGGATGGGGAACTATTTCTTGTCTACCGAGTCCGACAAAATGGTTGTTCTCGTTCAAGAAGAAGATCTTAATAAGATCTGGACTTTGCAGTTTGATGGCAGCTGCGCAACCAGTGGATGTGGTGCCGAGCCGTGCTAATATCTCCCGAAGGGGAGGTTATTCCTCTCTCTTTCAAGTTGCAGCTTTTTTAATACGAATAACACTCGCCGAGTATGAATCTTTGTTACTCGGCATGCAGCAAGAGAGAGAGAGGGATCAAAATCGAAAGTACAAGGTGATGCAGAGCTAGTCGTGAATCAAGTTAAGAGGATATATCAAGTGAAGAATGAGAGGCTCAGAACTACCGTAATGCAAAGATGGGAGAACATTGAAGATTTTGATGCTTTTTCAATAGAATCCATTCCAAGAGCTCAAAATGACATGGTGATTCATTGGCCGTTTCAGCGTCCCTCATGCTCCTCACCCGGTTCAAAACAAACAAATACACCATTGAGGTGGTTTTCCGCCAAGTGCTGCATAATTCTCAAGATTGCAAGTGTTCAACGATGACAATCAACTCATTGCCTTTCTAGAGAAGGTGATTTTTTAAAGAATTGCACTTTGAAGGATCTACTTCCACTTGTCGTGAATCACCACCGATCAAGACAATGAATCCAAGGGAACGACGGCATATGTCACCAAAGGAAATAAAATTCCAAAGGGCTGGTTTCTCTGGAACGGTTGTTTGACAGGTGCATGATCGTTTTGTGAAAAGAAGAGGCGAGATGATCCCGACTCATCCCGTAAACCGAACCGGTCAATTTAGGTTCGGTAGAGCACCCCAGCTTTGTGAACATTGGAAAATGTTGCACGCCAAGAGAAGTGGAAGTTTGTCAAATCAAGAAATACATGGATGTATTGGCATGGTCCTATGCCGATCTAAAGTCTTTTAAGCCAAAGGACGCCCAAAGATGACATCCCGTTGAAAGAAGGCGTTAAAGCTTTCGCCGTAAGAGGCATTATAATCCTAAGATCTCGTGTACTATCCAGCTGAAATTCGTAGAAAATGCTTTGGATGAGAGAATCATTTTCCTATCCATCACGGTACTTGGGTAGTAAATATTGTGCTAGTAGGCGCAAGAAGAACGGTGAAATACGCATATGCGTAGATTTTGAAACTCCGAATCGAAGCTTCCTGAAAGACAACTACCCCCTTCCTATAATGGATCAAGTTCTTCAAGTAGTCACTGGATCGGAAATGTTGTCCATGCTTGATGGTTTTTCAGGCTACAATCAGATTGAAGTTTCACCTGAAGATCAATTTAAAACAACATTCACTACTCCCTGGGGTACATTTGCCTATAACAGGATGCCTTTTGGCCTAACTAATGCTGGCGCCACTTTTCAGCGGGCCATGGATCTCGACATTCAAAGGTATGATGGGGAAAGTCATTGTGCTTATCGGATGACTTGATGTGTTCTCTAAACAATGAAGTAATCATTGTGATCACCTAGAGCAAGTATTGGCCGATGCCGAGAACATGGGATTTCCCGAACCCGAAAAGTCCTTTTTGGAGTCACGGAAGGGCATAGGTTGTTAGCAAAGAAGGAACGAAGATAGATGCCGAAAGAGTCAAGGCTATTCAGAGCCTTACTCTGCCTACAAGTAAGACTGGCGTTCATTCTTTCTTCGGAAAGGTGAACTTTCTCAGGCGTTTTGTTCCCGAATTTGCTGAGAAGACTCGTCATATATTGGACATGATGAAGGGGTCACCAACTTTTGGTGGAGCGAGGAAGGAAAAAGGTCGTTTGAAGAAATAAAAGCTTCCGTTGCTCACGCACCAGTCCTGGTATGTCCCGATTTCTCCAAGGACTTTATCATGTATAGTTATGCATCTGAGCATACTGTGTCTGCCATCTTGATGCAAAAGAATTCGGAGAATGTTGAATCTCCGATTGCGTTCATGAGCTCTCCCCTCAAGCCTCACGAACTAAAAATGTCTCAATTGGAAAAGCATGCCTTCGCCGTTGTCAAAGCAGTAAAAAATTTCAGGTATTACATTTTAAACTCATACATACGGGTGCTGGTCCCCGACACAATGGTCAAATCAATTCTAACTCAACAGGAGTTAGGAAGCTTACGAGGGAATGGATTGCAAGGGTCCAGGAGTACGACTGGATATAAAACCAACCAAGCCGGTAAGAGGCAGGGTCTATGTCAACTTATGGCTGAAAAAAAGATTCAGAAAACCCCGAGGAAAAGGATGATTACACGCAGACGAAGCACAAGACCCGGGAAAACCCGATTCACCGCTCTCGGTCCTATTTGTCGCGACCAGCGATGAGTGGTATTCCGATATTACTTTCTTCCTCACCTACGATGAATGCCCACTCACCTAATCGCAAAGGAGAAGCGCACTATAAAGCTCGAGTAACGAAATATGTCATCTGGGATGATGGTTTATACAAACGTGGGATAGATGGTGTCTTCTTACGATGTGTCGACAAGCCACAGCAGGTGAAGTTGCTTGAAAGTTTTCATAATTCGGCCTGTGGAGGCCATTTTTCCTCTTCCGTGACAGCACACAAGATCATCCGAGCCAGGTACTATTGGCCGACGCTTTTCCAAGATACAACTACTGGTAGCAAAGTGTGAACCTTGCCAACAGCTTCGGTTTCGGCAAGCCCAAGATGGTTGCTTTTCACCTCAGGCCGGTTGTTGTCAACGAACCATTCAGGTAGTGGGGAATTGATTTTATTGGTGCACTCAATCCCCAATCGAGTGCCGGACATAGTTATGTCCTGACAGCAACAGATTACTTCACCAAATGGGTGGAGGCCATACCTGTTAAGAATGCCACTTCTGAGGTTGTTTGCAGTTTCATCAAAGAAAATATCATTGTCAGGTTTGGCATTCCCAACAAGATTGTTGCTGATAATGCTTCTAACTTCTCCTCACGAGAAGTTATTATTTTTTGCTATGAATATGGGATAACTTTGGCTCACGCCTCAGATTATTACCCTCAGGGTAATGGTCAGGCCGAATCTAGTAGCAAAAACTTAGTGACCATCATACGAAAGCTGGTGGATGAGAATCAATGAATGTGGCACAAGTCCTTATATTACGCTTTGTGGGCAGATCGCATTACTCCCAAGAGGTCTCTCTGTATGTCACCTTTTCAAGTGTTATATGGCACCGATGCCGAACTTCCCATTTCATGAACTTCCCGCTCACGGCTGCACGAGCTATCGAAGATGAAACCTTCCAAAATTCCTCAAAAGAGGATCATGTATCCGATGAGCTCAAAGAAAAGAGAGTAAGAGTGGTCGATAGGATCACCAAACATCGAATCAAGTCAAGAGACTGCTCGATAAAAAAGCTAAGCAAAGAAATTTCTAGTTGGGAGACCTCTTCCTTCGTGGGACAAGCGAAGAGATCCAAAAGGCATGCACGGAAAGTTTGATTCCCTATGGAGAGGACCTTTCAAGATCAAGCAGCTCAACGGAGAGAATAGTTTCTATCTCTCGTATCTGGATGGAACCGAACTCCCACTTCCCTATAACAGGCAGCATCTGAAGATCTTCAGGAAGTAGAGCTTGCTCTCTTCTTTGTATAGTTTGCTTTAGTTGTGTGTTTGTTTTTGTCGTGTGTTTGTTTTCTGTTTGTTGTGTGTTCCCTTTTGTTTGCCCTCCGGTCGCCTCTTTATTTTTGACTCTCCAGCCCAATGGATAGGCACCTGAGATATGGGATTCTCTACCCCTGAGTTTGCTTAGAGATAGTCCCCAGAAAGAGCCAGTTGTTATCCCATAAAATTGGCAAGGGAAATTTTACAGATAACCATACCGAAATTTTGTTCCGATCCCTCGTTAGGGACCCCTTGCGTTCGGAACGTTGCAAAATCCCTTTCCGGGAAATCTGGTTTTCCGAACTTAGTCGTTTTTGGTCTTTTTTTCCGGTGCATAGAATGACTATGCAACATCAACTTTTGATGCACCCCCTTTAAACCCTTTGGCACATGCTTTCTTGTGTTAGCAGGCATTTTTGTGCGCCTCTCTATGTTGAGGCTTTCCTGCGTGCGCCAAGGCGCATGCGCCTTCCTGTCAACAGAACTTTTGTTGCGCCTCTTTTTGGTGCGCCAAAGGCGCACATATCCTTCTGTCAGCACCACTTCCAGTGCGCCATAGGCGCACATATCTTCATGTTGACAAGTCTTTCGGTGCGCCAAAGGGCGCATGTTTTCTCATGTCAATGACTCATTTGGTGCGCCTTTAAAAAGTTGGTGGCGCATTTATTACTGCCTCGCCTATATATAAAGCGCGTCAGACTTGTCATTGTCACCAGAGCAATCACGTGACTATTTTCATTATTTTCTCTGGACCTGTCACACAATCGCCTTGTCACTTTCGATCACGTTGTGGACCCGTTCTCACGCTTTTTCATCGTTTATATCCGGGTAAGTGGCCTTCTTTTTTTCGCATGCGTTTGTTTTTGTGGTCTTTGACTGTTTAAGAGTAGAATTGATTTTTATAAAAACGAAGAATAAATCATGATCTTGCTCCCCCCTGCTGTCTTTCCACATTTTCCTCCTCCTCTTTCCAGATCTGGCTTTGGCAGAGGAAGCTCGTCCGAGGTAGTAGCTTGGAAACCTTGGTTTAAAGCCATTTCTATCACCCCAAGAAACTTACAAAGAGATTTTTAGCCTTATGTGGAAACCCTCAAGAATCAAACCTAAAAGAAAGAAGAAAACTCGTATTTTCCTTCGCACATTAGCACACCATGCAACATCAAAACAGCTGCGCCCTCGCGCATCTATCGCCCTGTTACACAAAGAGCAGCTGCGCTAATGGCGCGCATTCTCGCTCTCGCTACATCATGAAAAGCCGCGCCCTTATGGCGCACTTTCCTCGCTTGCTGCAAATGCTTCCCATGCGCCCTCTTGGCACATCAAACTTGAGTGCAACATCATGCATTCCGCGCCCTTTCGCTCACCAGCGCCCATACGCAGTTTTCTTTTCCTATGCGCCAAGTGCAAAACTATAAAAGGCGCAGGCGCGTCCCTCATCGCAACAACATCATGTTGTGTAAACCTTTCATGCGCCACGCCAAGTTCCCTTAAGCGCACCAAAAGCATATGTTACACAAACTCTATATGCACCTTTGGCGCACCAAAGTTCCATGCAACATGAAAGAGTCATGCGCCACGGGCGCATCCTGTTCCCGTGTAACATAAAGATTCCGTGCGCCCTTTACACAAAATGCATCATGCAGTATCTATGCGCTATGCGCACCCTTTGCGCGCTGATTTAACCTCGCAATGCCCTTTTTCCCGTGCACATTACCTATTTAGCTCGCAACTGCAATATCAGATGCCATGCGCCCGAGGCCTTTAAATTGCTAACTCTTTCTTCTGTCAAGCTTTTCAATGGAAAATCAAACAGCTGACACGACTTTCTTCAATTGGGTTTCACGTCTTATTCTTGCAGATCAACAATTAAGCTCAGAAGAACATATGTCAACATCAAGCAAGAGACCTACCAAATCCAAAGGCAAGGCCAAGCTTACAGAGGAAGAAATGAAATATAAGTATCAGAGGGTCAGAATGCCCGACTCCCAGGCCGAGTGTGACCTGGACATCAGAGACTCAGAGTTGGGTCATATTGATATGGAGGAATTCTGGGTCAGGATTCAGAAGGTCACAAGATGTCCGTGGATGGACAAGCTAATAGGCAGTGCCCTGCACTTTGCTGGGGGAATCCCAGTCAGCGCCGTTAACAATGAATTCATGATGGTGGTTGCCCGGTGCTATAATAAAGACACAAGGTGTGTCGTAAATGAGAAGGGCGAGGTCGTAATCAACCTCACTGCCCACCACTTCGAGATAATACTCGGCATTCCTCATCACCGGCACTTTGTGGCCGTCAGCCGAGAGGATTGTATCAAAGCTTGGGACGACCATGAAGATCAGTGCATGCAACTGATGAATGAAGTCTATCTGAAGAACAAGAAAGTAGTGACCCGTTGGCCACAAATCATTCACCGCAGTGATTTTTCGGAGGAGCTCAGTGACACCATCACATTCCTGAGCAGGGTCTTTGGGCTTCCTGATGCCCACTATTTCCACAAATGGATGCTGCGGTATTTAGAAACCATGAACAAAAATGTGCCTGATCAACGCTTGAATGGGCAGAAATTATAAGCAGCACGATATCAAAACAGATGCAACAATTCCCCACAACGGGAGATTCTACATGAATTCCTATGTCGTTTATGTTGCAGCTTCTGAAAGGGACTATCCAGCTCTGATGCGGAGTGCGGTTTGGCCCCAAGTTAGAATTTATGAATACTATCCAGAGTGAAAGCCGGAGAATAGCATCCCTCAATTCACCAAGATCAATGATGCATTTTTCTATTTCATCATCTCGCCTGTTGAGGCCAAATATGACTTACGGTCACACGACCAAGAGCATCATGGCAGCCACTAAAAATGGGGGGCCCTGTTCACCCAATTCCCCACATTTACTTATCTGAGAGCGGCTAACTTCTTGGGAGAGCCAACTAGACTGCCAAGATATGCTGGGCCCAAATTGATTCTACTAGAGCTGTCAAGACAGCTAATCACTTATCACGAAAAGTGCCTAAAAAGAAAGAAGGGTGGAACTCCTTTCCCCCTCACAGTGGGTAGATATACATGTCTTACTCACCACAAGGCAAAGGACATGTTTGCAGAGCTGGAGCTTCTAAATCTGAAACATGACTTCCCAGCAAGGCCTACCTTTGACCCGAGAAATTGTCTGCCGAGGGCTAAGCTCGATCCAATCCACGTCCCTCAGATCGAGGATATCTACATCGACCTATATCATGAGGTGGAGCTCAGGAGGAAAGACCATTCTCATTTGGCCTCGCAAAATCATCAAGATGGGGTAGCCATCGTCCCTAAAGGCTACCAAACTACTAAAGAGGAAGTGGATCAAGTATATCTTAACACAGTGGGGATGATTGGCCTTTCGTGGCAGTTGATAGACTAAAGCACCTCGACAATTGAGGAGAGGGTCAAAGAAACTCTCGTGACAGAGCAGCATGGTGCCGAATGAACGGACTCATCTACCTCGGGTTGATTTCACAACCTCTCCATTGGGTAACGCACCTTCTCGATCTAAAAAAGCAGCCTAAAGGAAAGGGTAAAGGTAAGGAGGGTGAGTCCAACACTTCTCAAGAGGAAGCTCCCGAAAGTCCTCCTTCGCCGCACCCGAACAAAGTCATAACTCTAGCTTCTCCAGAGAAAGGAACAAAAGAAGATGTTCTAATAGGCCCATCCACTCAGGATGTCGGCACTGCTGCAACTACCGAGGTCCCTTCTATTTCTTCTTCTTCTCCTCCTTCCCTTCCTCGAGTGACTCAAGTGACCATTCCTTTGGTCGTGTCCTCTCCCCCTTCTTCTACTGCTCCTCCGCTTCTTCATCCATCTCCTCTTCTCTTGCGGACTGTTCCCCTCCATTTCTTCCTCATCTCTCGAGCTCCTTCCCTTCCTATGTCTTCCTCTCCTGCAGTATCTCTTCCTCCCGTGAGCACTTCTTCGGCCTCCCTCTCGATGCCACCTCCAAGTGTCTCCACGTTCTTTCCCTTCTACTACTGCAGCTGCCCCCTTCTCTGTTTCCAACCCTTCTCCCATAAGTCTAGCCTGGATCTCCTAGCACTTAAGTCAGCAGAAAAGGAAAGTTCCCATCGCTCCGATGGACTTTTCCGTAATCCCGTCCAAAGGGGCAAAGAAGGAAAGTCCGTCACACGCTTCTCTCAGAGTGCTTCGGGAGAAAGGGTAATGGAGATCGCATACCCCAATCCCCTCAAGGATAAAAAGGATCTGTCTCCGATAGATTATACAAATGACCCAAGTCACAATGGGTACGTCTTCTGAAAGCCTTCAGGGAGAGGCCCTATCTCGCAAGCTGACGCCCTCTGCAAGAAGCTTCAAGAAAAACAAAAGAAGAGAAAAGGCTATTGAAAGAGCAAAATAAACATCTGCTCCAAGCCTTACAGAAGATGGGCAGTGCACCTCCCACAACTGCCGCCGAGACTCCTGAGCCTCTGAGCTAGGATAAAATTAATGAATATGCAAAGATCGGTGAGCAGGGCATGGCAGTTTCAGCTTGGAGGAGCCAAATCCTCAAGGACAGTGAAAGAGTGATCGCCAAGTTCTCTGATTTATATTTGAACATCAACAAGGTGAATAAGGAGCTCCAAGCGTTAGCAGGACCCATATCGGAAGAGCTGGACCATGCTAGGCTGCAGCATGAGACCTTTCAACAAATGTTCGATGCTTAGTCGAAGATCTGCGGTCAAGTTCGGCGTCTTCTTGGCCATCCTGGGCCCTCAATAAAGTCATTTCAACCTGGACTACCGGGTGGATCAACTGGAATTTGTCCTTGAAAAGATCGATAAGGTGAAGGAAGAAGCCCTGGACGCGATGCACCAAATGGAACAAATCGTTCTCAACATGTCACCAGGGTTGCTTACTCCTTCCTTCACCTTAAGAAAAGTTGAGGAAACCATCCAGATCTTCAAGGAGATCATTTCACAAGGGCTGGGGCCAGAGGTCAATTTTGACGTGGAGTCCATCAATAACCTGCTGGCCTGTCGGGACTTCATCGGGTTCCTCATAGAAGCAGAGAAAGAATATTCCAAACTCCCAGAGAAGCTCATAGACGAGCGGGAGACTTGCGAGGTGATCAGTGAGCGACACAAGGATCCTTCCCAGGATCAACTAGGGCCCATGATCAGCAAGTTCATGGAATACCACGCTCAATTCCACATCTCGTCTCCCGAGCAAAGCAAAGAAAAGCTACCCCCTTTCGGCCATAGGATGACGACAATGAATAGCTTCTCTTTCTTCTTCTTCTCTCTCTTCTTGACTTCTTTTTTGTAAATATCTAGAGTATGTCAGACAAATGATGACATCATCCATGTTGCACCATGGGATGATGTCATCCATCAAGTTGTCAAAAGTCAACATGACTTTGAGATATTTGTATATCTTGTAGATATTTTGTAGATATTTTGTAAATAGGTGGTTGGCTCCTTTTTGCCTTCTTTTCTTTCCTTCTTCTATAAATACCCCAATGCTTGTTGTATTGGGCATGAGTGGATATCTTTCAGATGAAAAATAGAAGTGAGGAGAAAAGACTTTGAGCTTTTTGTAACCGAAAGAATTATTAATACAATATTTAGACTTTGTGCTGAATACTGTGTTATATGCATTAGATCTTTCTTATGTCAGATCTATGTGTTTATTCTGTTGGATCTGCTTTTGTTTTATTGTCATTTATTCATCAGTATTGCTTTGTTCGTTTATGCAAGTAGGTTTGGTTCTGTTTACTACCAATCTCAAAACATAAACCCTCCAAACTTTCTACTTTGGAATTCATTTCTTTTCTTTCTTCGGATCGATATTTCTTCATCATCTCTTCCATTCCTTTCTTTCCGGATCAAATGGAACACCCTACTGGGATGAGATCCCAACCCTCGAAGGCGAGAATATTGTGAGACTTGCATGCATTCCTTACGGTAGAATAACAATAAACCAGTTTCGCTTCTTTGACTCAAAGAGGGGCTATGCCCCGCACTGCCGTTGGCTCGCCTATCCATAGATCCGCCCGCGGCGACATGATTTTCGGACCAACACACAAACATGTTTTTCGACATGGCTATCTTAACTATATCACGTACCATATCCTCTATCACTCTTAAATTGAATCTTTTCCACCCATCTCTAGTAAAATGGGACCAACAACAACACGTGCCAATCGATTTCTTTGAGAATGATGAAGTAATTGGTGAGTTTATGGGTCTCCGTGATGACATTCCAGTTGGCGACCACAAGAAAGGCTTCTCCATTAACCTTGACACATATGCGTATTTCGAGGAGGAGGATGAGTTCTATGGTCACCAAAATCAAAATAAAATCAAGGGCAAGATATCCTCAGAGAAGCCTTATAAAAATAATAAGTCCAAGTCTCACAGTGAAAACCTCTTTGAAGCACTAGCAGACAAAAAATGGAAAAATCACTAGACAAAAAATGACCAGTATAAGGGTAAAAATCTCATTGAGACACCCTTAGATGAATATCTCAATCTCCCCCAATCCTACGTGTATGGAGGAAGAATCCAAATTGCTAGTGGAGGAGACCATAGATGTGAACATTGGAACAAAGGAACAACCTATAATGGTTAAGTTGGGAGCTTGACTTTCGAGCACAAGAACATAAGACCTTTGTCATGCTTATGTGTAAATTTTCAAATATATTTTCTTGGTCCTATGCGGACATGTCAGGATTGCATCCCTCATTAGTAGTACAAAACCTAGTTGTGCATGAAGAAGCAAATCCCATAAAGTAGAAGGTTAGAAAGATTCGTCCTCGTGTCGCCCTATTAGTAAAAGGAGAGCTAGAAACATTATTGGTGGTAGGATTCATCAATCCTATTGATTATTCAGAATGGATTTCTAATATAGTACTTGTACAAAAGAAACCCACTGGTATCAAGATCTGTACAAATTTTAGAGACATTAATAAAGTGTGTCCTAAGGATGATTTTCCTCTTTCTAACATTGACATGATTGTCGATTCAACTGCTAGTTATGAAATGTTATCCTCATGGATGGATTTTCGGGATATAATCAGATTAAAATTGCAAAGGAAGATCAACACAAGACAAATTTTACCACCCCTTGGGGAACATTATATTATCAAGTCATTCCCTTCATCCTCAAGAATGTAAGCGCAACCTATCAAATGGATATGACTATAATATTTCATGACATGATAAATGATATAATGGAAGATTATGTGGATGACATCTTGGGAAAATATAGGACTAGAGAGGACCATCCAATGATCTTCAGTAGCACATCTTTCAGTGTCTTAGAGACTACAAGGTCAGACTTAACCCAAAGAAATGTGTCTTTGGCGTGTTATTAGGAAAATTGTTAGGATTTATTGTTTCAAGAAGAGGAATTGAGGTGGACCCCACAAAGGTATCAACTATAAAATAAATGCCTCCTCCTAAGAACATCAAACAACTACGTAGTTTACAAGGGAAGATCCAAGCTATCAGATGATTTATCTCCCAACTCGTAGACAAGTGTCATTCATTCACACATCTTATGAAGAAAGATGTTGATTTTCGTTGGAGTCTAACAACAAGTGTTTTCTTTTCTCAAAGAATATTTGTCTAAACCCCCTGTTCTAATGTCACCTAATTTAGGTGAACGTTGTTGTTGTACATTTATGCCACTCAATTTACAATTGGCGTGCTTTTGGCTTAGTATGTTATAAATCAGAAAGAAAGAGCCATCTATTACCTTAGTCACACGTTGATCACTTATGAGCTCAACTATCCATTGATTGAAAAGGCTTGCTTGACAGTCGTTTTTGCTTTTCAAAAACTTCATCATTATTTGCTAAATAAAAAGACCAAGCTCATTTCCAGAGTTGACCCACTAAAGTAATTATTATCTAAACCTACATTTACAAGAAGGATGGCTAATTATATCATCCTACTTAATGAGTTTGATATTGAGTACATCAATAAAAATCAGTCTAACGGCAGTACTAACGAGATCAACTAGTCGAAGCCCCTTTTCTAGGAACCAAAACTTTGAGTCTAGAACTTCAGACACTTCTATGATGTATCTTGAGGATTCCATTACATGGAAAATGTATTTTGATGGATCATTTACTTTACATGGTTCAAGAGCAGGAGTTGTTCTCATCACTCCCGCTAGAGATCTAATTTCACAAGCATTCAGGCTTGGTTTTCCATGTACAAAAAAATATAACGGATAATATAAAGCTCTCATTAGGTTGAAAATATCTATATGCTTTGGGATATCAAGCAAGACGATGTGATTGGTGATTCTATGTTAATCATCAAACAAGTAAATGATGAGTACAAAGTTAAGGATGAGAATCTCATTCCTTATAAGAAAATGGTTGATACTTTGAAGGAATTATTTGTACAGATCACATTCCAACAAATACCTAGGGGACAGAATCGTGTAGCGAGATCTTTATGGCTAAAGTGGGATCTTTGTTTCTCATCCCACCTGGAAATAACAACATGCCTTTCTTCATGGAGCATTTAATGACACCAACATATGACATGTCGAGTCTTGTTTGGTATGTGAAGTTGTTGGTCCCTTATCCCCCTGGTATAATGACATTTATAATTACCTTCATGATGGAACCTTCCCTATTGACATTACCCGATCTGATAAATGAAACCTTATCCAATAAATAGCCTCGCTACACCTGGCTGAGGGCACGCTCTATCGTAGAGGTTATGAAGTGAATCTGCATATATCGCCTTGATTTAGAAGAATCGATTTTAGCGGTCAAAGAGGTGCATGAAGGAATCTATGGGGCCCATATAAGTGGCATGGTTATGGATAAAAAAATATTGAGAGTAGGCTATTATTGGCCTACCATGGAAACCGATCGGACACATGTATGTTGAGAAATTCTTGTGGTGCCAAAAGTATGGAAACCTCGATACATGCCTCAAAGACAGCACGCTTTACAACCAATCACAATTTCGTGGCCTTTTTCAAAGTGGGGACTCGATCTCATTGGAAATATTACCCCTACTTCATCTGATGGCCACATGTTCATTATTACTTCCACCGAGTATTTCACAACGTGGGTAGAGGTTGTTCCTCTTACCTATGTCACTGGCACGTAGATTTCAAAGTTCTTTATGAACCACCTCATTTTCTGTTACGATTCCCTCTGCCATTATAGATGACAATGGTAAGTCATTCAAGAACAAAATAGTGAATGCGTTGTGTCAAAGTTTTCAAATCTAACTAAAGTACTCAACTCCCTATTACCCTCAAGGTAATGGACATGCCGAAGCCTCAAATAAAACTCTTGTTCATATTATGGAAAATATGGTTAACAAGACTAGTCG
>CM031236.1:677897226-677984149 GCA_018340775.1 Taxus wallichiana var. yunnanensis
GTATTGCTTTTTCCTAGGAATGAAATAATAAATCTTGTAAACATCTTTCGCTTTTGGTAATTTAAAGTCTCTCATAAAAGAAAATACTACAAAAAGGAGAGACAAGGACCAAAGTGGAAAGATCGTGGTCTTTACCATTTCAGTATGCTCTTGTATTATTTTAAATAGTTTGATTAGCTTAGTATTTTGTGGTTTATTTTTTATCACATTTTGCATGGCTGTACAAGATGAGATAAAAGTATATATGGCACATGTAAAAGGAAATGTGCACAAAGTTAGTGTGCTAACTTATTTCGAGACTTCTCTCTTATATATATATATATATATATATATATAGAGAGAGAGAGAGAGAGAGAGAGAGAGAGAGAGAGAGAGCAGGGTGGGGGTTGGTAAGTATTCATTATTGTAATTTGAAGATGTGAAGCCAATCAAACTTGTCAAAGTCTCTCGAGACTCGTACATGAACATTATGTATCAGAATATATATATATATATATATATATATATATATATATATATATATATATATATATATATATATATATATAAAGAGAGAGGGGGATTGGTGTTATCAGCTTGTCATAATGAATATGTGAAACCAATCAAATCTTTGTCAAAGTCTCTCCCAGACCTTCATACATGAACATTATGGTATCGGGAACATCTGTAAGGAAGATTTTTGTAGGAGACGGTTTCATCGTCAATGTTGTTCTACCATGTATGTAGGTCAAGTCTAAGATGCAATTAAATAAAAGAAGAGATTTTTTTAAATCTTAAAGTCAATTATCTAAGGACTATTTTAGTTTCTATGTTTAGAAATAAAAATCAGAGTACATTGGATTTGGCTCCGATTTATGACATCATGGAAGACAGCAATCATTTGGACCTCGAAACAAATTATCAAAATGGAATCGACATTCCAAATTGGAGACATGAAAATATTTTCCAAATATGACAAAGAAAAGAAGTGGGTTAAAAAATTTGGGTGCTCAAAATGAAGAGATGAGAGTTAGAGATGTGATTAACAATTTAGTATTTTGTATTACATCGTACTTAATTTTTTTAATTATTATTTTTTACTTTTTAATAAATTTTTGTTTTAATTAATTAATATTTTTATTAATATTTCATTTTAAATTTTTAATTTTTTTTAATTTTAATTTTTAAATTTTTATTAATTCTTTTTTTTTTAAAAATCAAATTGTATTAATTTTTTCCTTCATGCTATTGATATGTAGGGAAAAGGTTGTATCTTGCAAAAAAAATCCATGAAGATCAAATCCAAGATAACATCATAAATCATCAGGAGAGCTAAACATATCCTCCATCCCACCCATCATTGTAAATTTGTAACTCTATACAAACATGCAAAATTGGCTACTTAAACCTACTAAATACTAAGGACGGCCACAAACTAAAAGTTATACGTTCTATGATGCCCCCCACCCAAGGCTTAACCATGGGGCAAACCATGGTTAATATTGATTTGATTGAGGAAGGTTGTTTTTTTGTTGGTGCGAAGGCTTTTTTAAAAGGGACCGCCGTGATTTAAAGATGAGTTTAATGGTCCAATGGACTGATTTTTTTTTTCCCTTGTCGGTGAGGCTAGTCACCACGCAAGGCCCTTTGTATTAATAAATTGTGGTCATGTGGGAATGTTTGGCTACCTTGATTCTTGTTTGGTGAATGGGAGTTTGAATTCTTTCAACCACCGACTCTACCTCAGCTTTGATGTCGTTAATAAAATTAATTCTTGTCATGCATTTTGTGGACCTAGTGGTGGGGTGAAGACGTATTTTATTCTCGTGGCATGGTGTTTTTATATGAGGTTGGTTTTATTTAATAACCATGATACCTTATTTTTTGACCTTCTCACCCAAAAATATTGGCTATTCGTGTGAGTTACTTTGGTGGAGGATTGTATTTGGGACTTGTTGAAAAGGATTTGAAACTTTCATGTAAATGCCATTGTAGAGTAAACATGCTTTTCCCTTTTGTTGACCTACGTGTTATTTCCTTAGTTTTGTGGAATGGCGGGGAAGAAGGTTTTGGCTGAGTAAATTATGGCAATGGGAGCTAAGATTATGGGAAGCAGGATGTCTATAAAGAAACTTCCTTTTTGTGTTTCCTCAAGACCCCATTGCTTTGAGGCATTTTGTCAAATTTTGCTGCCTCATGGATGCTTCCACACTTTGCATACGTGGCTCAGGAGGCACCTGGCTTCTTCATTTGGCAAAATCCAATTTCCATTGTGTGAATTCAGATGAATGTGCAATCATGTTTCAAAAAAAAATTCTTTGGCTATGTGTAAAAGCGAGTTGAGTTGGTCATTTTTGTTTTGTTGGTCCTTCGGTTGCATACCTCTTGTAATCATGGAATTCTCTTGAGACCTCATCTCTTTGTAGGAATTTGTCAATATTTTTCATGCCTTTTTGTATACTTTCGCATTTGACATACGTGTCCCTGAGGCATTCATGACTCCATTTGGCAAAGACCTCGTTTCCCCTCATGCTTGGAAGGGTGTCTCTGTCACTTACTGCGGCCCTTTTTTATGCAGTGCTAGAAGGATGTTTTGCAAGGTTGTGGAGTCTCGGGTTTCATCCTGTCTTCGTGTTCTTGGATTTTCAATAAACCCATTTGGTGTTTATATTGCATCTATTGGCGCTTCTTTGAGACCACATTTATTTTTCACTCCGATGCCCTCATGGATTGGGAGCTCCACTACAAGGAAGGGTCATTTGAGACAATAATTAGAGACAAAAGTATGCTTTTGTCTCTAAATATACTTTTGTCTTGAAAAGTTCCCTTGTTTTAATTTTTTATAATTTATTTATCTTTTCAATTACTATCTCCCTGCTATCCAAACCTAACCCTAATCTCATGGAAATCCATCGCCGCTGGTATGCCTCCCAGGTTGAATGACAGTTGGGTTTATGTGGATCAGCCCAGAGCCGTGTTCCCTGCTACATTCTCGCATTCTATACTCCAACTCGGGGCCGTGGTGAATGATTTTGGGCCTATGAGTACAACGGCCGCCAACTCTACCCTCCGTCTGCCTTTTCTGCACAAGAATCCCAAATGTTGTGTGTAAAACAATACAGAAAGCTGAAATGCGTGATTCCCTGGACAGGGATTGACTCCACAACGAGATCGCCATTTCGGAATATGTGCGTGGGCATCCTGGAATCGCTGAACTCCATGGGTTTTATGAGGATGAGGATTACGTGTGTCTGATGATGGAGCTGTACTCTAACGGAGATCTATTTGACAGAATCACCGAGAAGAAAAGGTTCCGGGAAGATGAGGCGGAGGTTGTGTTGAAAAGCCTGATGGAGGCCATACATTTCTGCCACTGCAAGGGCGTCACCCACCGAGATCTCAAACCGGACAACATTCTCTTCGCGAATGATTCTTCCTTTCCCAAACGCATCAAGCTCGCCGACTTTGGGGCTTCCTCCTTTTCTTAAGGTATTCTACACTTTCTTTTCTCTATTTTTGTGGTCAAACAGGGGAACCGACACATCGCCATTATAATCTCTCTTTTGGCTAAGGATTCAATTCCAGTAAAGCTACTTTAAACACTGCCTTTCCTCCCTAAATTTGACCTTCGAATGAGAGAAACCCTAAGCCGCAGGTTTGGAACAGCTGACCTAAAACTGGCGGACGCTCAGGGATGCATTCCACACTTTTTACTTTCAACTTTGTAAGCTGTCTTCTCTTCTCTTTTCTAATAATAGTTGGGGAAATGAAAATGTTGCAGGGGAAAGGATGAGAGGAATAGTGGGGACCCCCTATTACATTGCTCCAGAGGTTCTGCAAGGAAAAGAGTATGAAGAGAAAGTGGATGTGTGGAGTGCAGGGATCATTCTGTACCGAATTCCTCCATTATATGGGTGAAATACCGCAGCAGATATTTTTGCCTTTAAAACCATACAGAAAGCTGACTTGCATAATTCCCTAGACGTCAAGGAGGCTACAAAGGTTTTGGATCTGTTCCTGCTCTGTTTCGACACCTAACTACCTACAGACATGGTGTGAGTATTAAAACTCCTTTTCATATTTTTATTTTCACAAGCCGCATATGGGAGAGGCTCACCTAAACATGAAAAATGGTGCTCTTCTTGTGGGTATAATGTTATTGTGGTTATAGTTTCAATTTGTGCTCTAGACAGGGCTGCATTGAAAACCCATTTAGGGAGGACGATTCTCCATTGATTTTCGTCCTAGGAAAAATAGACTCCAATATCATTCCCACTTGCAGTTACCACTCCATCCGTGTCTAACAATACTAACCATCTTTTTTCAATATATAGATGCTTCAAAAGACTTTGAAGTGTCAAACACTTTTTTAATTGCTCTCCTTTCTCATTCAACAAATACTTGCAGCGATGCCAAAACATTATCATATCCCAAAATGAAAGTTTAGGCCAATGCATTGTTTGTGTCACATCTTCATATATTTGTTCAAGTGCTTCAATATCTTGCTGCTCTTCAGTACAGAAATATCCCACATATAATATCTCAAAATCAGCATGTTCTTGTAGCAATTGTTCAAGCTTGGACTTCATCTCAAATTTATTGCTTGGAGGTTCAGCATATAAAAAAATCAGTTTGCCATCATATGACTCCTTCACCTATAACCATGCAAACAAAACCAAGAAAACCAAATTAGTACAAATGTTGAATTTGATGGAATATTTGAACATCAATATAGTTTTAGAAAACTCACTGTATTTCCTTGCAGGTCTAGAAAATTCATGTCTTCGAGCAGAAATTTCAAACTTGATTTGGTATGCATATTGGAGATAATTGGATCTATTCTATCTTGGGTGAATGGATAAGCCTTTACACCCCATGCCATTATTGCAGACAACGCATTTGGATTGAGAATAGTTTCAAACCCTTTGTCAAATATAATGAAACCTGGGTTCTTTTCCGTCATTGATTTAGGATTAGGAAGAGATGCCCAAGGCATCTTCTCAAAAGCTCTTGCATAAGTACCAAATCCATAATCTTCATTGCTTAGAATTGGAATCCAAACTCCTTGAAAATCAGAATCCATGATTTCAAAGTCTTTATATACTCGCTGGAGCTTTATGCACTCAATACTGTCTAGGTCGCAAATAATTATGCCAATTGTTTTCCCTTGCAATTGATCCAATGTTATCTGCATTGTATTTTCATGAAATAAACTATATATCAAATTAATAAAAAAATATTTTAAAAGAATATTAGTAAATGTGATCGATTATACAACTCCATTCTGAATTAAGAAAATTCAAGGAGAGTTAATACTCTATTTAATTTCCTCGTCAAAATGCATACCTTGCTATTGTTGCTGCAAATGAAGTGATCAATGTTTGCTTCCTTGAATTTTTCTGGCCACGATGAATATTGGAGAGCTTCTTCCCCAGAGGAGGTTTCGGATCTTTCCTCTTCTTCACCTTTCCTTCTATCGAAAATTTCATCCTCTTGTTCTGCTGCACATTCAGAACTGGAAAGCTTTTGGAGAATCTTTTCTGAAATGTGGTTTTCCTCGATAGTTTCAACATCGGAAAAGGTTTGACGACCTTTATGGTCTATATCAGCCATGAAACAAGCAACTTTATCATCAGCTGAAGAAACAAAGCAAAGTCCCTTAGTGACTGAAAGACGTCTGGTGTCAGTGGAAGGAATAACAAGCGATCCGTGTGGCAGCCACTTTAGAATTTTTGTGATTCTCTCTTCTTCTTTTGCATGGCTGAGCCTAAACATCACGCATGTTCGCGTGGTTCCAGCCAAAATGGAACCCGCGACCACTGTGCCACGGCACTTTTTAGTGATGTGAAGTCAGAAATTTAAATTTATCAGTATGAATTTCTCACTTGGGGATATAATTATATAATCGTTCAGAATCTGCAGTATGTGGACTAAAAATGTATTTGGCTTCACCAGACTGTGTTTGTTCACTTGCACTAGATATCCTTGGACTAAATGTATGCTTAATTTCACCACGGCTTCGTGTAATCATCTCATCCAAAAGTTCACCTTCATCTGCCTTTGCTCCCCCATTTCCTAGCCCGAACCCCACAGATCCAGATTGCTGCGAAACAAAATATATTGTTCAAATTTTTCTATTCATATTCAATAGAATTAATTAGATACATGGTCATGTGATATATGCTTCTTACACTCATTGCTGTGTTGCACTGCATTGCAGGCGACTCTTCATATTCAGCTGCATCCAATTCTTGAAGATGTGCTCCTTTGTAAAATCTGGGAAGAACATACTGTCTTACAGGGACTAACAACATTATCAGCACTG
Source organism: Taxus wallichiana var. yunnanensis (assembly GCA_018340775.1). Lineage (NCBI taxonomy): Eukaryota > Viridiplantae > Streptophyta > Pinopsida > Cupressales > Taxaceae > Taxus > Taxus wallichiana. The sequence goes on from CM031236.1 coordinate 677,903,531, forward strand.
GAAAGAGAACACCAGCCGTGGGAATCCAGGTTATGCCAAAACAGGCCAATAAATAGCATGTCTGGAATATGGTAAAAACAGCAATTGTTCTGAAAGGCACTGTTTCGATAAACGTAGCATGATACTCCTGGAGCACCCTGTCACCATATGTTTTAACAAAACAGTTCGATCAAAGTTTGTTCAAAGTTGGGAAGAAAACATTGTAAAAATAGAGTCAAATCAATCCATACTTGTATCTTCGGTTGGGAGCAGTGAAGAGAAGCAATATCCTTTCCCAGAATTGATTTCCGGGTAAACTTTCTATGGCCATGAAAGCAAAGTAACCCCAAAGGACAGGCATTGCACCAAGGCAGCTAGCCACCATAAGAGACTGCAACAAGTTACTGAGTCGCTGTTCTTTAACTTCGACAGGGAGGAGGTCATCTATGTCCTTCTCAACATTAAAAATCGATTCATCAACAGGAGCATCTATATTTCCACCACTTGTGGCTAATTGAACAGTGGTATCCTTCAATTCCTTAAGTGCCTGCACAAAGAATCGAGGCATCCAACATACGAAAAAATCATTGGGTTAAAATTTTAAACTAAGAAAGTGTCAATACTCTGCACCCAAAAACATACTTATCTTACCAAGGCAGGTGGAGGCTGGTACACCAATGGAGTTTGCATCTGCTGGTAAGTTTCTTGCATGCGTCCATATAGCTGCCCTAAGCTTGAATTAGTCTGAATGCTTTTCCTAGCTGTTCTGACCAGTCTGTTGCGCACTAACTGTATTAAAAGCACTCCATCATCAGAAACCACTATACAAAAGTAGTGTCAGGGATATGTTTGTACTAGTTGAATTGGCACCTGATGTTTGAGAGTAGCTAAGCTTTTAGTGTGCATGGGCGATTGAGGAATAACACCATTTGAAGGGGGTATGCCAAGTAGACCACATAAAATAACCTGCCACAAAGTAAGAAAGCATTTAACTACCAGCCATTAAAGTTCATAAAACACTTGCAATTGAGATTATAAAAGGTATTTTGAAGCATATATTCATGTGCTACATAATTTCGCATACCAAGAATCCCAAAACAAGCAAGTCATAATGGAATGAAGATGGTTTTCTCAAGTTGAATTCTTTTTGTTGGGCAAGTTGGGATGCCACACTGTGATCAAAATAATAAAGCACAACAATCATCGTGGCGGGCATGAACGCTCCAATGATATATACCAATGGGACATCAACCATTTCCTGTTCCGACAAGCACCTATCATTAACAGCCAAATGTTCCAGACCTCTGTATAGAATTAGTCAGTGACAAAAACTAATCAAATCATGGGACAGAGTACCTTAACCACAGTCCAGTTGGCATAAGCACCTGATGACCATGGATTAGGACTAAAAAGGCGCCGGGGAATTCCACTTGGGACATGGCTGGTTGGAGCATAAGACACTGCAGTCCACACAAGGACCATCAATGGCACACCATAATCAGCAATAAGCCCTCGGAACCATCCTGTTAATGCAAATTTATGTCAGTCTGCAGTCCTGCAACACAATAATTTATTCAAGCTAGTCTAATGGATGTTTAGTGTACAACTAGGTGGAAACACAGAACTAGAAGATGAGTACCGAGGAAGTGGGTGCCCAATAGTGTCTTTAAAGAAGGCCAAAGGGTTAGTTTCTGTATTACTACAGAGAATTTCAGAGAAGTGAGCGTCCATGGTCTCATTGAAATCTGGCTGTTGAAGACCAAGTTCTGCTTTGATTTGGTGCAAGATAAATTCACCCTCCCCCATTAAACAAGGCAACTGGGAATTATTGTGAGATTCATTGCTTGGCGACTCCAGCAACATGCTCTCCAAATCTTCCATTACCATTAATACATTGGAATTGACATTCTCTGTTTCAGCAGCCTGAAATTCATTCTCTTTTCCAATCATGTTTTGGATTTTCCAGCCAACTCCATCCTCGGACTCCATTACACTAAGGCAATCCAACAGTTGTACATCGCACTCATTTTCAGGAAAAAGGCTGCCATCCATTGAGGCTCCAAGAGAACAAGTAGAGGTAGGCCTTGGGCTGCCAATGTCAAGAACTGATGTGGGTTCAGTCTGAGATTCACTCCTGGTCATCCTCCATCAGTGAAGAGCAGGACCATGTTTTTCGTAGGACACTCCTTGCCCGTGCCAAAAGAGGAGCTTGGAAACAGGGTATGGACATCCGCCAAAGCATAATAGAGAATGGACTTTTGTCAGATGATGTAGTCGCAGGTGCCCTGTAGACATGTATGCAAAAAGTGGAAGCATTAACAATGTACGTGAACTGTTTGACAAAATGCCTCAAAGAGATGTTGTCTTATGGAATGCCATGATTGCAGGATATGATTGGGTACACGTACAAATTCAGAATGTATCCTTGCTAATTGTAGTCTTCTTGGCCTCTGCAGCAGGCTCTCAAGTTCATCCAGACCCCATTGATCTTGTGCCTACTCTTGAGAAGAATTATGGTATTGGGTTTGAAAAGGTAGAAAAGATAGGATTTGGGCTGCTTCCAAGTCCAGAAGATTTAGCTGTTGATAGAGAAAAGAAGTCATTTTTAACTGGTTGTGGCGATGACTGGATCAAGCGGGTTTGGATTGATGGGAAAGGTGATAAACAACGAGTAGAGAATTGGGAATTTGTTGGTGGACGACCTTTGGGTGTGGCTCTTGGTCCTAATCAGGAGCTCATTGTGTGCGAACTTACCCAGGTAATTTATTTTCCATGTATGTAATTCTGTGTTATAAGTTCTAAGGGTCATCTACTTTCATAAATTTGATGTAAGTTTATATGGAATCATTAGTTTGTTTTGTTCAAAAGTTTTGGATTGAATACTATATTCTTAAAATGAACTGTGTTAGGGTTTGCTGAATGTGACGAAAGACGATTTTTCCCTCTGTATTTGAAATTTCCCTGCATTTGATGCTCTGAGGACGACTTTATTTGAGTTGCAGAGATTTTAGTGGTCATCATGAGTGGTTCATAAGGTGTAATATTTACTGAAGGTTTTGCAGATGGGGTAGAGTAAAGTAAGCAGATTTTGATTGTGGGAGGAACTCCATGGTTAAGCGCACATGAAGTAGAGTAATTTTGGTATGAGTGACCTCTGGGGAAAGCCCTTGTACTAATTCACCCCTATGATCTTCACCCAGATGTATTGAATGCCAATTGCGTCATTCATACTTGTGAGAGTGACTGCTACTCATGAAACATGGGTCAATGTGGGAATCATCTCACTTAATTTGATGGAGGCCAAGATGATCAAGTCAAGCCTTCTTTGCTTAAACAGAGGAATGAGTTATTGATAGGATTTTAGAGCCCAAAGTCAGAAGGTCACTGTCACAGGGTAGAGTTATAGGGGTTTCAAAGTATTAAGCTCTCCAAACATACTCTTAGGCTTATATTACATTCCCTCTCAAAAGTTCTGATGGAGGCCTATATGATGACAGCCAGGTTTCAATGCTACAGTTTCCAAAATCACAATTTGTAACCCTAAGCACATGTTTACTAAGAACAGGACAGAGCATGAGAGATTTAAGAACCAGTGACTCTTCAAGAATATACAAAGGATCCTACAGTTACTGCCTCGTTCCAAGACATACATCCAAAAATACAACTTGTAGTCATCTAGATATCAGGGGAACATGTAAGAATGCTGTACAGACCTGTATCAGCACAGGAAATCCATAGGATTATATGACAGTCAAGGCAGAATATAAGGGTTGTCGTAAATATCGACACACCAAGAATATACCGAGGTTCCTACCAAATTCTACATGCCTCCATACGTACAGCAAACCCCTAACAAGCTATTAGCATCTCGATATAAAAAGAAACATATGAAAGCTCAGTACAGTCTTGAAAATCCTGGAAAATACAGAGTTTCATAAGATTTGAGGAATAGCAACTGAACAAAGGAGAAATTATAATGTCATGAAATTTGTCTTCATCTTTATTAAATACCTAACACCCTCATACCATTCGTTGGGAGCTCAAGAATACAAGAATCAAATGCAAAACCTTGTTTTTTGGGTTCTTCTCAGAATTGAGACAACATATCTCAAGAAACTTCTCACCTTTGGCTTTCGAATTACTCCTTGCATTCTAAGCTCTGCCACATCCTTCTTGAATTCTCTCTCTTTTGAATGAATCCTCCCACCATCATTTCTTGCATCATATTTCGGTTACAAAGCCTAACCATACTCACTTTCACTAAGGAATTCACCATCTACCATTCCAAGTACTTCACAACCATGTTCATTCATATTAATTTAAAGAGTTATTTAGAATACATTTGCAAGTAATCACAGTATTAAGTAACATATGGCAACATAAAGACTTACAAGAACAATCTCTCTTTCATACTGAGCTATGCAAAATAGATGCACACTTATTCTTGCATACTGAATGCCTCAATTGTAGGGATGGATGGGTCCAAACTACTCTATTTCTACTGCTTGTGCAACAAGCACTTTCTATCTCATAGGTGCTGCAAATCATATAATTCGGGGTGAAGCTGTAAGTTGTTTACACTTATCTTATTACTCGTTGTTTACAAAAGAGATACATTTCATTACGGAGGCACTGAATCTACATGTTTTCAAATTGGTGTGTTTTTAAGATGTCATGCTTTCGGTGGCTCTAATGCTGCTATTATTCTAATAGGTAAAGTCAAGTAGCATCTATTTTCTTCTTGTATTTTGGCTTGTGACTCTGAGTTATCTTTTACAGGATTATGATATGATTGTATAATAACCATATTCATATAATTACTTTTACCGGGCTTCACATGGTCACCGTCTGCAAGTATTCTTTGAGTTTTGATCTGGTGAACATATGTTTGCTTGCAGGTCTTGGGGGATTTGTAGCTTGCGGGGCATTGTCAGAAAGGAATGATGATCCCACAAGAGCATCACGTCCATGGGATGAAGTATGATTATTGGTCCATTATGATGATCCAACAAAAGAATAATGTCATTGATCTCCTTTTGCGTTTTTCTAATATCAAAGCATCTCATACTTGATTTTGGGACAACTTTTCAAATTAGCTAAACTAATTGCTCCACTTTTTGACAGGATCGTGATTGGTTTTTCATGGGGGATGGAGCAAGAATTCTGCTTCTTGAGGAATTAGAACATGCAAAGGTACATTCTTTGTCAAGAGGCATCTTTTGCTAGTGACTGAAGTTTAAGGCTATCTAGCTTGTATTTTGAGGTTTGTAATTGTTATATGCTCTAATAGATATGTTGCATTCTCGGTCAGGAATATTTTGCTTTGGCTACTATAAATTTTGTGATTGTAGATGTTCTTTGTTATGAATTATATGTTAATTGGTTTTTTCTATGTGCAGGGAGATATCTAATCACCCAGAAGCATATGTTAGAAGATCATCTCTTTTTTCAGCATCTCGCATATTGATAGCTCTCCATCCATCATTTATAGCAAAATATTTAAGTGGCGGTGATGTTGAGATTGCTAAAGCGCTGGAATGGATTCACACTTGGGCTCTTTGTGTTGCGTAAGTTGATTCTGACTTTGAGTGTTATGCGGTATGTACCATATATTAAGTTTAGTGGAATTATTGATTAGTCTCTACTATAAGTTACACCTTACAGTTCATGAACATCCATATCTATTTCACTATTTATTTGATAAACAAATAGAAACTGAATGTGTTTATAATTATTGGTGATTTTAGATATACAAACTTTTCTGAGGCATATATCATTTAACATTTAGGATTTATTATCTTAACAGACCACCTTGGAGAATTGAACCGATTGAGGAAAATACCAATTAATTATGTACTCCATATGTACTATTTTAGACCTTTTGGGGTGATGACAAAAAAACATCTGCAGAACAGTGAACAGTATGCAAAACCATTTTTAATGTCATCCATATTCGTCTTACAACAACATGTTCAAACAAGTCTGCATAGTCTGCACAGCTGCAACAGTTGAACAAGAGTTTCCTTAAGGACATGTTAATAATGTATGTTATGGAATTGGCTTAAAGTAAATGTCAGTCTTGAAGTAGCAGAGTCAATCTGAATTATCTATGGCGGTAACTAGCTTCTCTCAATATTTCTCTCCCTACAGTTTGAATGATTTTTTATTCTTATCATCATTGCCATCTTCTTTTGGGTCAATGATGGAGGAGGAAACTTGAATATTGCTGAAATTTTAAGGTCATTGTAAAGAGTGGATAAATTGTCTATGTTCATCTAGGATAACATGTTCTTACTAATGTCGTGCAGAAGCACTTTAATATGTGCCAATCAGCTTCTTGTTTGACTGGAATAAATACACCATTACTTGTTTTGCATATTGCAGGTTTAGTAAATGCTGGAAATTGTGTTGAGTTGGCAGCACATCTTAATGTTGATGGATTTCTAGTCGGAGGGGCTTCTCTGAAGGTTGGCTGCAAACTGTTTTACCCTCTTTATACCTTTTCGCTGAAGTTTTTCAAGCTCTCCATATTGTTTACTTCAATACAAACTTTTCTCATCCTGGCCTACGAAAGCTCGTGGTCAAGTTATGCTTGGAGGTGACTATACTCTTTTTATGTGAGCTCGTATCATCAAAATAACTTCAAGTATAAGAGCAATGTTATTATGTATTGTATTTTCAAGTTACCTGTCACATTATGAAAAGGCTCAGCATAGACATGCCTTGTTATTAAAGATGGCCTTTTTTATGAAAGGTTGATGGTTTCTTGTTATATGTTTAATTCAACCTCAGTATTTTAATGAGATGTTTGTTATAAATTTTCAAGTGATAGTTGATAAACGCAACGAGTCATTATAATCTTTGTTTTCATGAAGACTAAAGATGAGTTGCTTGGTGCTATTGATAGTAGAGAATTGTATCAAAGTTGAGACAATCAAAGCGAAGAACATGAAATGACAGCTGCCGACAGAGAGACACTGACTCAAAATTAAAGTTAAGAAAAAAAACCTCAAAGTAGCACTAGGGAAGCAGACAGATCGCTTGAAGCTGGGGGTGGAGAGGTGTTCATATTGTATGCAAAGGGTTAACGGAATTTAGGCACCCTTTTGTATTTTATCATTGTATTTAAAGGGTTAACAGTATTTAGACACCCTTTTGTATTTTATCATTGTATTTAAAGGGTTAATAGTATTTAGACACCCTTTTGTATTTTATCTTATTTGATATTAATAAAATGTTTGTGGACCCATTTGTTGGGCACAAGATTCAAATCAAATTGTTTTTAATTTATGATATTCCTTACCGGTCTACTCTAACATCATAGATGATATGTAGCCGTCGATTGCACTATATGATATTTGGTTATTATTTATTCTTGAAATTCAGATTTTTCATTCTTTAAATTCGTATTGTCTCTAGAGAGACAATAAAAATTGAAATTAGTATTGTCTCTAGAGAGACAAAAACTATATTGTCTCTCAAGAGACAAAATATGTATCAACCTATATTGTCTCTGAAGAGACAATAATTAGAGACAATATTAGAGACACCCGCTTTGAGACAATAATAGAGACAATATACAACTTTTTTATTGTCTCTATTTGAGACAATTTGATCAAGTATTTGACTTTTGGATGACATATGTGTGTTGATATCTTGTTGACTTATGATAGAATGGTTAAGAGCATTAGGGATATTTGGGGGTATTTATATATAGATGCATTGTTGATTTATATTTGAATTTGATGTTAATTTAATGGCTTTTGGTGATACTTATAAATGAAATTTTTCCTTTTTGAATGGTTTGAATATGTTAACAAGGGGTACTTTAAAAGGACTTGTGATGGAAAGTGGTGATCCACATTGTTTTAAACTAAAACTATAGACTTATAGAGAAGGTTTGGAAATCCCTAGTGTGGTAAAACTTGGATTGATGTTTAAAATGTTAACTTGTATGACGGAACTCTCTTTCTCTCGCTTGTCATTACGTGCCTTTAAGGAAGTGGCCTCTTCTTGAATGATTGTGAAATTCCTTGGAGTCAATGGCCGAAACTAGTATTATCTGCCTTCCCTTGTTAAACAATGTTGAGTGGTGGTCATGTATTAGATTTCCATCATATAACCTATATGATTACATGATTAAAATTTTAATACACTCGACCTTTCATGTTAACCTTGAAATCCGTGCTTCCTCCTGGATTAATTGTTTTTTTTTGTTGTTTCTGAAAATGAGTATCGTAGCTTGTGCTTTTGGTACCTTTTTTTATGAATGTAGATTGTTGGTTTGAATATCAGTTCTCAATCTTTTAACCTAATTGTTTATTCGATGGAAATCTGTTACACTAGACTGTTGTTTCTAACTTATCAAGCCAATGGCCCCTTCTCAAATGATTGTTTAATTTTCGTTGCTTTTGAGACAATGTTCAAAATTGAAGTATAAGGCTCTCTTCTTAGATTGGCATGGTGGAAATTTTATTTATCTTAAGGGGTTGTTAGTATTTAGAGCTTCGAGCCAATTCTTGGAATAGAATGTTTTCCTTTCTTGATATTGTTAGATAGTAGCTTATTGTTGCTTTGTGTAGTCTTATCTTGCTTAGTTCTCAGGGACCTGCTCAGTTAATAATTTTTGCAGATGGCTTATGTGAGTAGATGAGGGAAAGACTTGTAGAATATTGCATCAAACTTGGTTGTGAAGTTCTTTTGTACAAATACTTTTATGTTGTAAAACTCCTCGTATGGGTATTGGGTTCATTTTAAGAGACCTCTTAGAAATCGGAGGTGGAGAATACCTGGCGAATATCCTCGGAACCGGTTTCATGGGAAGGCAAATTTTTGGGGTTATATGAAAAATTTCACCTGATTATCAAGCATCATGACAGAAGGCTAGCAGACTAGCCGACGGGGAGATTTTTTTGTCGCGCGTCAAAAAAAATGTAGTGACGCACGTCAAAAGACCTTAGTTTAGTCCCACGCACGCAATAGACCTTAGTGACGCGCGTCAATAGACCTATTGACGCCCACACCGAATGTTTCAGCGTCTACCGCATTTTTTTTATGTGCGGCATTATAAATCTCCCTCATCGGCCTGCACATCTCCGACCTCTACTTTCTCATCAAAAATCTCCGTGTCGCGCATCAACAAACTCTTTGTCATGCGTCTGCTATGCATCAATATCTGTTGTACCTCCTTGCATGCTAGCCAACTACTAAGGCCTTCGTTGATGCACGCTACAACGCATTACTGGGAGATTGTAGACAGCGCGGCCAATGTGCCTTAGTGACATGTGTCAATAGGCCTTAGTGATGTGCGTCAATAGACCTTAGTGACGCGTCACTAAGGCCTATTGACGCGCGTCACTAAGGCCTGTCACGTGCGTCACTAAGGCCTATGCTGACGCGTCTACAACCTCTCTCCCCTCTTCTTGCTCATCGAAAAAAAAGCTCCATGTCGCTCAAATCAACCAAATCTTTTTCATGAGTCTACTATGCGTCAATATCTACAGATCTCCTTGTCTACAAACCCTCCTTATTGCTCGTCTATAATACGGGATATATCATATTGTTGAAAAATGTGAAGTAGAAGTGTTCTACCTGCGAATAATCTAGGTTTATATAGGGATATTTTTCAAGGGTAGGCGAAGCCGACCCCTAAAAAAAATTAAAGTGTAATTTTTAGGCGAACAAGTCACTGACCCGTGCAAAAAATTCACCTTTTCAAAATTTTCAAAAATGGAATATTCGCCACTAAAATTCTCCCCGTATGGGTTATGTGGGGAATTTAAAGGAAAATTAGTGCCTTAGTATTATGTGTTGTGGAGTAATGTTTTCATGACTATTGAAACTTTGGCTTGTTTTGTTATCATGGAAAATATAAAAGTTGATTACCATATGGTTATGGGTGATTCTAATGTATTATAGAAATTCTAAGAATAGTAGCGTGGTGTGACCAATGTTATTACTCTCTTGTTCCCTAGTCATGGTTCCATAGAGTTGGTTTGTCCCTTTGGGTTGTGCGTCGTGTTGGAAAGAATTGATGTAACCATGTATAGTTTTCAAAACAAGTAATGGTAAACTTTTCTCTTGAGATAAAATGTTGAGTTGTAAACCCTTCTAAGACATAGTAACAATGTATTTATAAGCATAATAAAATGGGTTGGATAATGTATATATATGATAAAATTAATGTAGATGTGATCTACTTGATAACATTTGAGCCTCTAAGTGATCAAAGAGGAAACTATATTCCAAAGAATAAAAATATATATATACCTTGTTTATTTTTTTCTAGGCTAAACTAATCAACATTATCCTTTTATGGTGAATTCTTAAATGATCTTATGGTGAAATCATTGATTAGTTTTTGGAAGATAATAAGGTTGTATAAGTAGGAGGGAATTTATTAAGAAACCCTTCAATCTCTCTCAATCATTTGAAATGTAAATTGTTTTCCTTTGTCAAACTTAATCAAGAAAGTCTAAATGAAACTTTTAACCAATCTTGATAAATTCTTAGCCTCAATAAAAGACTGGTTAATAACCAATGAGACCCTGAAGCTGAATTCTTTTTGACCTATTTCCCTTAACCCTTGCCTTGGTTCATTGTAATCTTTCTTAAGTAATGTTAAACTTTTGATCCTTGCACAAAGAAGATTATTGTTCTGAACCTAAAATGGTACTTTCCCTCAATCGGAGCTTGTGCTTTATCCCCCAGTGCAATAGAGGTGTGGAACAAGTTTTAGTGGCTTGAGTAAGATTAATTAACCTTGTGAGAAATGGAAAATGTTCTTAAATCAATGAATTAAGCAAGTTATTGACATATTATAGAATGATTCTCCTTCAGAAAACTTGATCTTAAGCTAATTAGTCAATAGTATAAAAGAAAGAAGTTCACCTTGTAAGAAGAATTGTTCAAATCAAAACATGAATCTTCTAGATCATAAAGTCAAGTTTGAAAGACATTTTTGTAAATACATAACCTTAAAAGATTTTACACCATGGGATGGCCTTAATCAGAAACTGTGTAATGTGTTTGGACTTTTACGTTGTGCCTTGTCAAAGAGAAAATTGAATTGTTCATGTTGGGTGTTGTATGTTTCCTTGTTGCCTATGTGGTCAACGTTGTATCAAGCTTAAGTTAATTTTGTAATTTTTAACTTTTTTATAAATCATGAATAATTTCAATATTTAATTTTAATTTTAATTAATTATTAATTTTTTATTTTTATAAATTTAAGTGGTCAATTTTGTCTATTTTTAATTTTTATAAAATTTTGAATTTTTCTTTTTTTCTTTTTTTTTTTTTTATTTATTTTTGATTTTGTAATTTTTCATTAATATTTGATTTTACTTTTGATTTTTTTAATATTTTAAATTAATTTTGTAATTTCTAGTGTTTTTTAAAAAAATTATTAAATTTTAATTATTATTATTTTTTATTAATTATGAATAATTTCAATATTTAATTTTAATTTTAATTAATTATAATTAATTTCAATTCTTATTTTTAATTTAAAATTTGAAATTTTAATTTACATATTTAATTTTTATTAGATATTTTGAATTTTGAATTAGGAATTTATTATTAATTTTAATTTCAGTTTTATAATTTATGTTACTTTTGTATATGATTTTTATTTTTATTTTGTAATTTAAAAATTTAGATTTTAAACTTTAAATTTTTTAGATTACTTTTTATTTATATTAAATTTTTAATTAATTTTGTAATTTTACTAAGTTTTAATTATTAATTTTAATTACTTTAGTAATTATTAACTCATTTTTAAATTTTAATTCGTTTTTCTAATTTTGATTACTAATTAATTATTTCAATTAATAGCTACTACTTTCAATTCTTTATTTTTTTATATTTTATAATTTTTATTGTGAAATTTTATTAATTTTTATTGCTTTTAATTTTACTACTTATTAGTATTTAAGTTTATTTATTTTTATTTTTATTAATTAAAATTTAAATATTTAACAATTTATGTTAATTTTGTATTTAATTTTACTTTTGTTTCTTTTCAAAATTTAAATATGTAATTTTTATTAAATATTTTTATATTTTTTGAATTACTTAATATTTTATTAATTTTTATCAAAATTTATTGATGTTAATTTTTATTTTTATTAATATTTTGTTTTTACATTCATTTTAATTTTAATTACCTTTTCTTAAATTTTACTTTTGTTTTCTTTTTAAATTTAAATATGTAATTTTATTATTGAATATTTTTATATATTTTTGAATTATTTAATTTTTTATTAAATTTTATCAAAATTTATTTTTGTCAATTTTTAATTTTTATTAATATTTTGCTTTTTCATTGATTTAATTTTAATTACCTTTTTTCACATTTTTATTTTTCAATTTTTCAATTAATTATGTAATATTTTATTGAGTTTAATAATCAATTTTTTTATTTTAATGTTTTTAATTTTTATTAATTCCTTTTTTATTATTTTTCATTTTTAATTTTTTAATTTATTATATGTTATATAAATTTTAATTGTCATATTTCATTATTATAATTTTTATTTAATTTTTAATTTTTTATCAAGTTTTAATAATTAATTAATGATAACTAACTTTTTTTAATTTTGTTTTTTTAATATTTTTATTTATTTATTTTTTTACTTTTGTTTTTAATGTTTTCACTTTTATTATTTCTTAATTTTTATTATTTTTAATTAATTTTTTTATTTTTTATTTTTATATTAATTTTTTATTTTTATTAATATTTTGTTTTTTTATTGATATTTTAGATTTTTAATTACATTTTTTTTTTTTCAAATTTTCAATTAATTTTGTAATTTTAATTACTTTTTTAATTTTTAATTTTATTAATTATTTATTTTTTATTATTTTTCATTTTTAAATTTTTAAATTTTATAAATTTTAATTGTCATATTTCATTTTTTAATTTTTGTTTAATTTTCTAATTTTTTATTGTTTTAATGTTTATTTATTTTTATTATTTTTCATTTTTAAATTTTAAACTTTTTAAATTTTTATATTTTATAAATTTTAATTGTCATATTTCATTATTTATAATTTTTGTTTAATTTTTTATTGTTTTAATGTTTATTAGTTTTTTTACTTTTATTATTTCTTAATTCTTATTATTTTTAATTTTTTTATTCTTCTTACTTTCAATTTTTATATCTTATTTTTCATATTTTATAAATTTTAATTATAATTTTCAAATTTAATTACTATTTATTATTTTTTAAATTTTAATTTAATTCTTATTATTTTATGGTTAAGTTTTTAACTATTTAAATTTTTATTCAATGTTAAATTTCTATTAATATATTTTTCATTTTTATTTTTTTAATTAATAATTATTAGAATTTTCAATTGCTTTTTTTTTTTTCACTTTTTATTATTTTTTACTTTTTATTAATAATTATTAGAATTTTCAATTGCTTTTATTGTATTTTTCACTTTTTATTATTTTTAATGTTTATTGATTTTCAATTATTATTTTTATTAATTGTTAAAAATTAAAATCTTTTTTTAATGTTTATTGATTTTTAAATATTATTTTTTATTAATTATTAAAAAAAATTTAGATTTTTTTTTTTAAAAAACTTTTATTAATAATTAATTACTACTTTAAAAAAATTAACTTTTGATTTTAGTCAATTAAATGTTTTATTAATTTAATAAATTTTTTAATTTATTTTATTTTTTATTCTAAATTTTAAATTTATATTTATTAATTATAGTCAATTAAATGTTTTATTAATTTTTATTTACATTAATTTTAATTTATTTTATTTTTATTCTAAATTTTAAATTTATATTTATTAATTATATATAAACGCACTATTACTTTCTCCGTATATAAAACGCATATAAAAGCACATATAAACACATATACAAAGACATATATTTTAATTAAATATTTTAATTTTTATGTTATATATTATTATAAATATAATATATATACATAACTATTACAAATATAATATGTAAGCATATAATATATATAAAAATATATAAGTATATACACAAATTTAATGTGTATAGATAAAACATATACACAATTCAAACATTATATATAGAAAAAGAATATGCTACATTAATTAATATTATTATGTATCTATTAATTTTAATATTACACATTATTATATAGATACAACTATTACATTATAGAACATATACATATAAATACACAAATTTAAATATATAATTATATAAATAAAAACTATATTTTAATCAGATAGATAAAACATATACACAATTCAAACAAACATTATATAAATATACAAGTATATACACAAATTTAAATATACAAATTTAATGTGTATAGATAAAACATATACACAATTCAAACATTATATTATATGTATAGAAAAGAGAATATGCTACATTAATTTGTATTATTATGTATTTATTAATTTTACTATTACATATTATTATATAGATACAACTATTACATTATAGAACATATACATATAAATACACAATATTAAATATATAATTATATAAATAAAAAACTATATTTTAATCTCTATAGATAAAACATATAGACAATTCAAACATTATATAAATATAAATACACATTTTTATATCTATATATTTTAATCTAAATATATATTACTTTATATATTAGATATATTTTAATTAAGTATTTTTTAATTAAATAATATATTTAAGAATAGATATATAAAAATAATATGTTACATTACTTTATATATTAGATATATTTAAATTTAATTTTTAATAGTTATGTACATACTTGTAATATTATACAAGTATTACATTATAAATGTAATATAGAGCATATACATATAATATATATAAAAATATACAAGTATATACATATAAATAAAAAAATTTAAATATATAATTATATAAATAAAAACTATATTTTAATGTGTATAGATAAAACATATACACAATTCAAACATTATATAAATATAAATACACATTTTATATGTATATATTTTAATCAAAATATATAAAATATATATTACTTTATATATTAAGTATTTTTAATTATATAATATATTTATGAATAGATATATAAAAACAATGTGTTACATTAATACTTTATACATTAGATATATTTCAATTTAATTTTTAATAGTTATGTACATAGTCATGTACATATAAATAGTTATTACTTGTCCTTACTTGTATATTATGTACTTACTTTATACATTAGATATATTTCAATTATATATATATTATGCTTATATATTATATTTATGATAATATATAAAATAAAAAATAAAAAATATTTAATTAGAATATGTATGCGTGTGTATGTGGAGGGACAAATAATTTTTATCGATTAAAAAATATAATATAGAATTATGAATATATAATTCTATGTTATAGTTTTAGCACATGCACCCTGGATTTGACTAAATCACTGTCACGATTGTTAACTAGGTAAATATAAGAAAAGATTCCCTAAATAAATCTATGTGCAAACATTTAAACTCTACAATGTAGAATTAAAATTACAATTTATAAATCATTAATGACAACATCTAAACCCTAGTGCAAAATTATCCCTGCACAAAACATTAATAAATCATTAACTCAGTGCTCACATCTACTTTGTAGTAAAATAGTATGCTAAATCTATAGAGTAGTAACAGAATATGCTAATAATAAAATATGCTTAAAATTATTTAACTCTGTACTCACATGTACTCTGTAATAACAAAGTATGCCGTGCATAATTACAAGTAAAATAGTGATCGCCCCGGATTACAATACAATATTTATTAAGGAAAAGATGAAAATTATGAAAAAAAAGTGAGAAAACTTTACTAAATTATACCCTGCGCAAAACATCAACTCAGTTAATTAATTTGATTACAAAAGGAAAATGTGAAATATCTACTCTGTATTAACAGATATTGATACATCAGCCACTCTGCATTATTGCTAAAGATAACTTGAAATTCTTTTGATATGGCAAATCACTGTCATGGTCTAAGAACATGGAAAAGTCAAAAAACATGCTCTAAATAAACGTAAGAACCAACATCTAAATCAATCATGTAATCAACTGTGCACAAAACAACCCTACACAAAACATTAATAAACAGATATTGATACATCAGCCAAATCAATTGTGCATTATTTCTAAAGATAACTTGAAATCTGTAGTAACATCTACTCACATCTACCTGCATAACTCTGTAGTAACATCTCACATCTACCCTGTCTAAAATTACTTTAGAACACTACTCACATCTACCCTGTAATAACAGAGTATGGTTAAAAATTTAAAATTACTTAAATCTTTACTCACATCTCATACGTAATATAAACGTATGCTAAAAATAACTTCAATCTTGTGCTGCTAAGTAAAATAGTGATGGCCTCCACCAACTCTACAAAATTTATTAAGGAAAATATGAGAAAACGAGAACAAAACTTCAAAACCCTTTACAAAATTTAACCGTGTACAGAATATCAACTAGTTAATAACTTTTTTAAAAAAAATAAAATAAGAAAAAATTACTCTGCATTAACAGACATGAAGGAAAATTCAACTCGGTTCATTAATTTGATTACAAAAGGAAAATTCGAAATATATTAACAGATATTGATATATCACGAACAACCACTCTGCATTATAGCTAAAAATGACATTTCGTTGATATGGAAAAGTTTTAAGAAAAATAACGATACCCTATACCTACTCTAAACAATTAATGAGTAAACTAATTTTTAAGAGAATCTAAGCCCTAAATAGATGTAACAACAAAACTTCTAAACCCTTTACTGCAAAATCTAACCCTACACAGAACATTAACCAAAATACTTGAATAGATTAAGAAAGGCAAATCAGAAAAATCTACATTGTATTGACAGACATAAGCTTGAAATGTCAGCTATTTAAAGATCAGTACAAGAAAAAATGTGTAAAAGAACCAATAGCCCAATCCTATCCTACGAAATCAATGAGAATGGAAAGCAAATAAAAGAAAATTCAAGCACTAAATAAATATAGAACAAAACAGATAAACCCCAACCC
Organism: Taxus wallichiana var. yunnanensis; assembly: GCA_018340775.1. Taxonomy (NCBI): domain Eukaryota; kingdom Viridiplantae; phylum Streptophyta; class Pinopsida; order Cupressales; family Taxaceae; genus Taxus; species Taxus wallichiana. The sequence goes on from CM031236.1 coordinate 677,920,518, forward strand.
TTCACAGAACATTAACCCTGCACATATGAATGATAGATCATACATAATAATAGTTAGAAACATGTACTCTGCATTAAAATTTAACATACATTTTCAAAAACAGCCTAGGCATCTTGTGCATCGACTTCAAGATCAACAAAGATAAATGTAACACCTCAAATGCTCTGTTCCTACTCTACAAAATTAAGGACAAAATAGAGTTCTCGGTATTTAAAATCTAAAACTATATAAACTATTTAAAATAAAACTGGCAGAGCAAACCATCATATATTTGTCTGCACAAGATCTAAAAAACTGTGAATGCATATTATGCGAACATGTATGATCCACCATCAATTATTTCATTGCCCAAAGATAAATTGTAATGCTAACCCCTAATTAAGAGAGATCAATCGAAGCCCTAAATAAACAATAGAAAAAAACATGAAAGCCCTAAATAAGTAATGGAAATAAACATCAAAGCCCTAGAGTCCAGAATTAAACCCTACGCATTACGTCAAACATATACAGATCATTAATATTTTACTCGTTTGAAGACTAAGTGATTGCATAATACATGTCTAAAAAATTAGCGAAAAGCTTCCAAAATGGCTTACACTAGCCAAAATACTTAGTAGATTATGAAAGGCAGATCATAGTATCGACCTGTATTGATAAACATGAGCTAAAAATGTCACTTACTTAAAGGTTTCGGTATAAGAAAAAACATGAGCAAAAGAACAAGTAGTCCAATCCTATCCTATGAAATTAAGGAGAATGGAAAGCAAATAAAAGAAAATTCAAGCCCCGTATAAACATCAAAACAAAACAAAAGCTAAAACCCAACCCTTCAAAAACATTAACCCCGCACATTTGATTGATGAATCATACATAATAATAATTTAGAAACATGTACTCTGTACTAACATACATTTCGTAAAAAATGCTTGTCATCTTGGTCAAGATAATGCTCTGCTCCTACTCTATACAAAATTAAGGATGAGAGTTCTCGATTTTAAAATTTAAAAATGTATAAACCTTCCACCAAAAATAAAACCGGCACAAAACTTTGCCACTGCATATTATGCGAACAACAAGCGAGATAAATTGCAATGGCAACTAATTAAGGGAAATCAATGTAAGCCCTAAATAAATAATAGAAAATATCATCGAAGCCCTAAATAAATTAAAGAAATAAGCGTCAAAGCCCTGAGTGCAAAATTAAACCACTAAACGTACACAAATCATTAATATTTACCCTATTTGAAGACTAGGTGATTATATCGTAAAAGTTCAAAGAAAATGAGTAGAAAGCTTCCAAAATGGCTTACATGTCTCGCCCTTTGAATCGACTCCAGCCATTCTTCAAAGATCACGAAAAATGACTTGGATGCAAACACAAAAATACGTAGAAAATACGACAATACATACAAAGACAAAAGAGACAGACAGACGCATGGCCATGCTATGCAGACATCAAAGCTAAACAAAACGAAGGCATTCAATAAAAATGAGGGCGGAAGGCGGTGTCATGGACATGAGACCCTCCAAAAGCCACAAACCGATAATCAAAAAAACAAAGACACAATGGAAACCGGAGCTCGGCAAAATGTGAGTGAAAGGTTGTTTTTATAACACCGTGTGTCGGCCAACGGCTCTTCCAACGGGTAGATGTGCTTTCCACTGTCCTAACGCTTTGAGCACATGCTTCCGCATAATCCACATGAATCTTCTAGGTGATCTTTACATTTTAAACAAGACACATACCAAAAAGTACTGCTTTCGTCCATCTTAGCCGTCCGCTTCACTTTCATTATCGTTGACAAATTTAATCTCGGTCGTCCACGTTTATGTTATGCATTTGGCTTCGGTGGAGAGGTCTTAGACATACGAGTGGGGTCGGGGCCCTGGAGAGTCGTTATTCTTATGTAAATAAATGTGTGTAAGGAAGGCGTAACACGTGTATCATTTCATTCAAGTCACTCACCGTGAATACATACAAGTGCCACCGTATAGCAATTTTTAAAAGTGTTTGTCAAAGAAAGCTATGTGTGCAAGAGAAGGACATAATTAATTTCTCTTGGAAAACAAAACCCCAAAGGTTTTTGGAAGGAGCTACAACAAAAGAAAAAATACATAGAAAATAATATCATAGGTGCACATTGGTTAGAATATGCAAGGACCCTTTATGAACGTCCTCAACAAAAAGATATTCCTCCCATAATCGAGACTTGAGTGAGCTTTTTTCGACAGAAGACATCAAGCAGGGCATAAAGAATCTAACAAGTGGTAAAGCTCAAGACATCGATGGTCTACAGGCTGAATTTTTAAAATGGGGGGTTGAGGTCCTCACACCACACATCAGAAAAATATTCAATGATGTCAATCAAAATGGCTTTCCAGACAGAGTGGACGACTAGCGTTGTTATTCCTCTATTTAAAAGTGGTGACATTAATAATCCGTCCAATTATCGCACCATTATGATCAACCCTCTTCTTGGTAAACTCTTTGGAGGCATGATAGAATGGAGAATCAGCAGCTGGGCCGAAAGAGAGGGTAAAAGAGCAAAAGGGCAAGCGGGTTTTCGACCTAAACACTCAACAATTGATCATTGTATCACTCTTAGGCATTTGATTGAGAAGGTTTGGGACACCCAAGGAGAAGAAGCTTTTTGTTGTTTTGTTGATTTCAAGAAGGCTTTTGACACAGTGCCCAGAAAGAAACTTTGGGATAGGATGGAGGAGCTTGGGATTCCAGATGAGTTTAGAGCAGCAGTTCATAAATTGTATGAGCAGGTCAGAGCTAAAATTAGAACCAGAGAAGGTATGTCCGAATGTTTCGGCAGCAACATCGGTGTCAAGCAAGGTTGCCCTCTTTCTCCCACATTATTTGGGTTATACATTGACAAGCTTGAAGATTGGTTAAACAAAACTGAGGGAGGAGGTATTCAGTTAGCAAGTTACGTGGTGAAGTTACTTCTATATGCTGACGACCTTATCCTAATTTCAAAAACAGCCCAAGGTTTGAGGGAACAGTTAAAAGCACTAGAGCTTTTCTGCCAAGAAGTCGGGATGCAAGTGAACACCAGCAAAACAAAAATCATGATTTTCACCTTGAAAAGGAAAGAGAGACAAAGCATCTTCCTTTTTGAGGGGAGCCCTTTAGAAATAGTCACTGAATACAAATATCTTGGGATTGACTTTCACCACAAACTTAGCTGGGAGACTTGTAAAGCAAAAAGGATACAGGGAGGTTGGAAAGCATCTTTCCTACTTTAAAACAGGTGCAGGAAAGCTGAACTTTGGGACTCGAACCTTGGGTTTGAAACAAGGAGATGAGTACGTCTCCGAATATTAATTAATAGGATAAATTTGATTATTTAAATATGTTTATAATAATTTTTGAAATTCATGCAAAACATTTTTTCTTCATAAACATCTGCTTGTATTTATTTATTTCCCGAATTTGTGTGTGTGTCTCGTATATATATATATATTAGGATAGTTTTAGTTTAAAATTTTGTTTGTTTAAAATATTATGGTTGCTTATATTTATACTTTTAAATTATTTTTACTTGTTTTATTTTTGTATTGAGAAGTACATTTAATTGTACTAGATTACAATTACGAGCAAGCATACAATTAAGTTAGGAGCATCCATGTCGTCAAAGTCACTCAAGAAACAAACCTAGTCTTAACATGCGGTCAAAGTTAGTCAGGGTACAATCCTAGCCTCAACCATTTCGACTCTCTGTGTCGGGTATCTCCAAGCCTTGCACTAAAAAAAACATGATCCCTGGTGGGATTATTCCAAGCCAATCAACTTCATCAATAGATGAAGGGCCCTCCAATATAATTAATATAAAAAGAAAATTACAAAAAAAAAAATCATAAATAGTAGAATAACATTCGTTCCATTATTTTCAATCATGAGGAACAATTAATCTAAGTGTCATAAGTAATGGAGTTTATATCAATTCTACATCCACTTTATTATTTGCAATCACATTCATTCTATGCGGAGTATACCTATCTTATCACATATAAGAATTGATCTTATAATTTCTCAAAATAAAATAAAAAAATCATAAATTAAAATGTTATAAATATAAAATATGTACACAAAAATTGTTTAACAAGTTTTTCCGTGCATTTTTTACCGTCATCTCAAGTTTCTTCACATTTATTTCTATGCATTTTTAGTTGTCATTTTATTCTTTTTCCTTTGAATGTTTTGGAGTGTCCTTTTTCTCATTAATGTCTTCACATATGTATGTCGAAGGCATTCTCATAATGGGAAAGGCATGGGTGTCGTCGACAGAGCTAGACATACAACGGCGGAGATCGTGTCTCAGCGATGATTAACGTATATGGTCGATAACAAATTAATCACAAAGGTTTCATTTTAATGCTTGCCCACTCTGCCGACATCTCCAATCATCAAATTCAACAAGCGAACGACTTGACTTGGGATGATGCATCCACTCCATGTGTTCCTTTCTCAAAAATACAACAGAACACAAAGAATATAGTTTCCCTTACATTGAAATGTTCTCTAACTACCTTTAAATCAAATGAAATGTCATTGTTGACAAAAATCTGCTTCACCCCCTTTTCTCCAATTTAAATGATTTTCAAAATTAGTGTGGGGTTTGTACATTTCTAGTAGTAACAAAACAATCTTCCACATACGTTTCCCCCAAAAAAACTTATATCCTTGAAATTATCCTCACTCGATCCCCTTCTTAGTTTCCCCTCTTCTTTTGTGTAGTGTTTTTCTCCCTCAATTTTCACTTTTTGACCATACCTCTTTGGTATTCACATCGCACCATATTTTTTGTATCTAATTTATGGTTTCTATCTTTTGATGACTAACCCTTGTCTAACAACTGGTTTTGGCTGAAAAAATTGCATTCTAATGACCTGCACATTACTATTTAACTGAGAAAGCATCATACAATCACAATCACTAACAAATTATATATTGAAATGCTTTCTTACTTTTACAAATATGTATAGCTTCACATATCTTATCCTTTTTTTTAAAATACCAATTCCTAAATTCATATATATACAAAAGTAAACATAATTTTTTTATAAACATGGTCTTTTTTAATCCAATAAGGAGCTTACACATATTTCTTGGCCTTTGTTACCGAGGACTGAAGAGAAACCGTTCCGTCAAATTCCTCCTAGGTATGATCCCGAGTCATGTTTTTGTATCATTGATGCTAGCATATTTTTATGACCGTTGCCACTAGAAATATTGTTGACTGCTAGCTATATAAAATAAAATTCATCTTCGTAAGAATGATTTCACCCATGGAATATGTATCGGACATGTATGTATTTAATTCCATTCATGTATTTGCCTTATCTAACAATTTGAAGCTTTTCCATTTGTGATCCTTCACACTAGTGCTTGTTGATGATTGACACCACTAGGAGTATCGATAGTGTAATGCCCGCTGGGCATTGGCTCCTTTTCTACCTGCCCTCCACCAGCTATCTCCATTTTTTCAACATACTAACTGTCACAACCTACCGCAATTTATAACCCTGTCACCTCATTTTGACCTGCTCCTCCTTGGCGTGTTCTGAACAGTGGATTCATTAATGGTGAAATGAAGGTCTGTCGCCCTGATGTTGCGTGGGTGGGTGTGGATTCTCAAAATCATGTTGTGCAGGTGGTTTCAGTGGAGCGTAGAACTGAAATTCTGCTAGGAGTGCCGTGAGGAGGTATTTGGCCGCACGCAGCAGCTACAGGCAGAGAAGTAAACGTATCTCAGAAAACCAGTGGCCCAGAGAGAGCTAGGTGCGACAGCTACTGCAGGGCGAGCCCAAGGAACCGATGGTGCTGTACCTGCTATTCTGGTTTGCACGCGACCACAGTCGTGAACAGTTGTTGCAAAATCTTACAGCTGTAGTTGGAGAACGAGGTAAAGTTTTAGTTGTGCTGTCTTTCCCTTTTCATTTTGGAAAGTCGCTTCCACCCAGGTGATGTGTAAAGAAGAGGGTATGCATTGAAGAACATCTTTTAACTTTCTCTCTAGAGAATTTGTTCATCCATATTTTCAATGGAGGCGACCCACTCGTATCCTCAACACTTGCTTTTCTAACTTTCATATTTCACCAGCCATTTACTATGGCCTCTCTCTTCCCAATCCCCAAAATGAAGATGAAAAAGAACCGAGAGCGAGAGAGCTAAAGAAGAAGAGGATGGAAAAAAAAAAAAAATGAAAGAGAAATAGTGATTATGTGCTCAATGAAAAGAGGAACTTGCCCAGCAACGTCACATGCAAAGCTTCCAGTGTTGCACCCTTTAAGCCTTAAGGCATTTTGTGGCTCTCAAAATTTCAGTCAAATTGCAACTTTCAGCACACTTACCAGCTAAAAGTTCCTACAAGGAAGAAGTTTCCGATCTGGATAGTCTAGGACAATTCTTTTTGGTTTTGCAAAGTCTATGGGTATAAATTCATATCAACATATGGAAGTAAGGCCTTTCTTGTCAAGTGCTTATGAAGCTTTTCTCAAGGAACCCAATTCTTTCAGCATCCTTCATTCTTTAAAGGTTCATGCGTCATATGCAAGAACAGATGATGGCTTAGTGGATAATCAACAAGAAAAAGATGCCTTGGTTGATAAGCAAGGAGAAAGTAATCCCTCCTTTGTTGAATTGGGAAAGTTGTGGCAGGCTCCTCTTTATGAAATATCTCTCCATAGCTGTGTGAGAGACGAGTCGGTCCGAGATCACACCCACAGGCATTGGAGATCTACGCAATGTTGGAGAAAATGTCTTGGGAGATGAAGGTAGCAGGATATCTTTCAGATCCAGAGCATGTACAGAGGTTGTTTCTTCAAAATCGGTTATGTGACAGTGAGGGTGTTACCAGCAGACCTGATGAAATTTATTTACAAAGAGTCTCTATTGAGATCTTACTTGTTTTACAATGTAACTCATGGGAGAGAATCCCATAGGCATGGATCTGTTTCATATCAAATATTCATGAAACACAATTTGCTTTTGCAATCATTTGAGCTGCTTGAACGAGTCACCAAGTTGGCGAGGCATAAAGGTCTCTGTTGGTTTTTTCGCACCTTACAAGCTACGGCTGAAATGTTTTGCTTTGCCTGGCAAGCAACACACTTGATTTTTGTGGCAGCTTCTTCACGGTGAAAATACATTTGGTTTGCTTTCTCGGGAGGTCATGGGTTTTGACAACGAGAGTATCATAAATATATAATCACTCCACTGGAGAATATTTCTGTCCAGGTTGGTAGGCAGCGTGTTTACCCTAATGAGGCATCCCCAATGTACACATCCTTTCTGCAAGCCTTGCCTAACTTATGTGCTAAGTACTACTAGGGCCTTCCCTTATGGCGGGTATTTGGTTGCGATACAGATTCGAAGCGGTCTGAGAGGCAAATCCGGTATTGGCGATGCTTTATAGGCCGTGTGACATTCATTGCCTACACCACAAGAGCGGCTGCACTTGCAGAGGCCTCTTTCGAGTATAGCTCATGGTAATGGTTACCAGATGGTTCATTCGCTGTTGTATGTAATAGATGTGGCACCCAGTTTGTTCACCGACAAGGACAAGAGCATGGCCGTTAACAGAGTTTGGACCTTCAGCAGGCTGAGGAAGAGAAGCTGCGCTGGTTGGGTTGCTGTTGCAGGCCCCGTCCATCTTGTGATCGACTGCGGGAGCTTAATCAGGCACGATATTCTCTATACCATTGATTCTTATGCTGTTATTTAACTGATTCATTAAATAACTCTAATCTTCCTATAAATGTCTCGTGTGATGGTATGCTATTTGGTTTTCCACTTCCCTTGCTCATTTGTATTTCCTTTTGGCATTAGAAATGATTGCGTTGGTTGAAGCCTTTATATTGTTTCTGGGTTTTAATAAATATTAGTTGGGTGAACTTTGTTCTTAAGTCTAATAAAACAAAAGAGGTGGGGGTCCTGTAATGAACACCCCCTAGTTCCTTATGTTGGTCTCACGATTTGAATGTTTTATCAAACATTGTTGTTGGACTCAACCTTATAGTTCCTGTTTTGTTCTTATTCTTGTTTCGGTTTGAGATCTGTAGTCCTGGGTTATGTCGAGTATTTGCAAATTAGGGATTGAGTACTGCGAGTGCATTGTGTATAGGTGAATGATGCTTTTCCTGTCTCTATTCTTTTCTTTTAGTTGTTTTAGTTTCTAGTAACCCTTCCCGGTTGGCTTGGTGTGTGCTTAGCTTGACTGATTATCGAATTGAGCCAAGTTGATATTACTCTCAACTAGGTTAGTTGCTTTTGTTATTTTTTTTTTTTAAATCGCTCGAAGAAATACTTTTATTCGTCAAGCGTCATGGTTGATCTTCATAATTTGATATCAATTCATGTTCACCGTTTGGAGATTGTTTTCTTTGGAACCACCTTCTCTCCCTTGGTGACTGTTGTATGTTTGAGGAATGTAGCTGATCCTATGGAATGCCTTCTTTAGACGTTACTCACATTTCTTTTAGATAGCTTAAAATGTCAGAGGAAATACTCTTTTTCGTACCTTGATTTTGTTTCACACATGTTGGAGGATACGAGATCTACTTGATCATTAGTGAGGAAGTTACAAATCTTAAAATTGGGATGTTGGTTTTATGCGTAAGAAATTACTCTACGTTTTTCTCCGTAAAGATGCTTAAATTTCATTCTCCTGTGACTTAGAGTTTGGTGTGTTTGGAAACTCATTGGTTGATTGGTTTTTGTGATGATCGTTGTGATACGACCTCCTTGTTGTCATTGTAGTAGAATGGTTATGCGTTGACCAAAAAGGTTAAAGTTGACTTGTTGTTGACGACAGATCCTTTGGAAGCTATGTATCCTGTGTTGTGTTCTTGTGAATGATTGAGTAACCCTCTTGTAAGATTTATAATGGTTATGTTTGGTCTTGCCAAGTTTGTCCTTTTTCTTAAGACATTCTCTTGATTAGAAGAAAGTTTAATAGAAGGATTGTTAGGATAGGATGTAACCCATACGAGGTCATTTGTGCGTTTCATCCCTTTTCTTCCAATTTATTTATTCTGTACTAACATAAAATTAACTGTTATAGGCACATCATCTTAATATTAATAAGTCATGTTGGTTTAGATATTCTCATGTTGATTGATTGTTTGGGATCTTCCAGTGGCATAGTGAATCCTTGGCTTGGTGAACTAACTTAAACAAATAGGGACAGATCACGTTTGAAATTAATTCTCTTCTGTAATTGTTTTTGTTTCGAAATGTTATCTTGTTAAAATGACGGTCATTATTGTGATATGAGTGAAATTCACTATGATGTTTATTAATTGCTCCTATGAGAAATGATAATTAAATAGAGTTAGTGCCGTTCCATTTTATTCCGACATTTTATGCTATTGGACAACTCTGTAATTGCTCTTGTTTAGACTCTTGGATTACTGTTTTCTTCTTCACGGTGCTTTTCTTCCTTGAAACAGTTAGATAACAATATATTGTCTTAATGATTATAGTTTTTATCATGCTCAGTTCTTGTGAACTGACATGTGCTAACAAATGTGCGGGAGGATTTCTGAGTAGAAAAAAAAAAAAAAAGAGAAAAAAGAAACACGTGTAGAAAGTGGATTCCACCTTCTTAGGAAGGCTGTTTGTTGTATGAATGTTTTCTTTTGCTTTACTGACATTGGTATGGAAATTGTGGAGACTATCTAGAAGGCATTGTGTTATAATTTTGTATTGTTCTCATGTAGGTTGTTGTCATCATTGAAAGTCAATTTGAGAAATATTTTTGTCAATAAGATTAAATGAACTTGTTTTGACATGCGTATCCTTTGTTGAATTTTTACTTTTCAGAATATGATTTATCCTTGAATTCTCAAACCTAATTCTAATTATCCAAACTTGAATCATCTTGCATCGCTCTAGTTACCTTGGTCTTGTGTCGTTTGGTAGAGGACTATGTTTTCAACCTAGCAAAAAAAAAAAAAAAAACAAGAGAAACAAATATACCTTGTGATCCCACTTAAACTAATCAACAATCTCTTATTGTGGTAAATCCTTAGAATGGTCTTAAGGTGAAATCAATGATTGAATTCTTGGAAGATAATAAGATTATAATAAATAGAAGGAACTTGACTAAGAAACTCTTCGACCTATCTTGCCCGTTGAAAAAAATAAACAGTATACTTATGTCTATCTCTTCAAGTGAAGCCCAAGTGAAACCTTTAACAATTCTGATTAGACTCTTGACCCCAATGAAATCTTATTAACAACTAATAAGATCTTAATGATGAATCCAAGAGTTAGACAGTCATGTACTGGAATAAAATAAAATAAAATAAAATTGACCGCTTGAAAAGGTAAAACATATATGTTTAAAAGCACAACGTTGAAAATAGTTTGATGAAGTTAAGAGCCTTGATAAACTAACTGCCTCCTAACCAATGAACCAGTTAATCAAGTTAATGAAGCAACCTCTTACCATCCAATAATTGGTTTACACTGTTTATTAACATTATCAAGGTAGGGGAAAATTCTTCAAAGGAGACATGACTTTCAGATTCTCCTATTATGATTCCTCTGCGAAAAGTAAAGAATGTAAAAACACTTACAGCTAAAACATGAATCTAAAGAAACCTTCTGTGGGAAGACCTTGTTGTAAGACTGCATACTTTAGATGAACCATTGTGTCCTTAGTGTGTGCCTCATGTTTATCTGTAACCAGTGTGGGTCCGTGTTGTGGAAAGCATGTCTTTGGTTGGTTGTATTCCCTAGAGAACTTGTGTAGTGTCGTATTATCTTCAAGCAAGTCAAAAAAAAAAGTTATCCTGTATTTCATTGTGTTGTCCTTGTGTTGGTATTTTTGGTGTGTTACATTTGGTATCAGAGCGTAGGTTCATGCTCTCGAACCTCTGGGCCGGATTGGTGTTGTATGGTGATGTTGCATGGTGGTGGTGGTGTTACATGATGATACTGCATGATGATGATGATGTTGCATGATGATGATTTATATTGGAAGAGTAATGTGCTTTAAGCGTGATGTGATTATTGTCGTAATTGTGATATTGTGAACGCACGTGATGTGTATGTCACTCAGTGCGTATTTGTCATCATGTTGATGTGTTGGGGATGAGAGTATTCTCTCTCCTTCTTGTGGATTCTAGGAAGAATTCACGTGTAAATTATTGTTTGTGTGTGAAAAAAGAATTCTAATGTGGATGACGTAGTGTTGGAGCATTGTGGCATATTGTGATATGTGGGTGTATCAATGTGTTGTATGACTAGTTGATGTTAAAAGAAATGAGTTGTATCATGATGTTTTTACCATGTTCTAAAGAAACGTGTGTACCACCTTGTTATGTTGCAATGTATGTTATGTTGTGATGTACTATGTTCATCGTATATATGAGTTGTGTAATATGTAATGCTTCATGTTGTGATTTTGGGTCATACGGTGAGTGTATGAACCCTATCGTATTGTGATTGCACCTTGGGTGCAGAATGTGGTAAAGTGATGTATTGCGCCCTGTGAATGTATAATTGTGATCTACCCCGTATACCTACCATACGTGAGACGTTATGGTAGCTATGTGTGTACCACCATGGTGTTAGTAATGTAGTTATATGTTATGTTGTGAACCTTACGCTAACCGATCCTGAGGGAAATCGGTAAAAGTGTATGTTGAGAGTGAGGAATGGTGTACCATGGGTCAATAACTCGAGTCAAAACTCGGTTTAGTAGATTACATGTGATTCTTTCCTCTCTCCATATGTGGTTGTATGTACACAACCTAAGTGCAACTATGACTATGTTTAGCCTTGTCGAAGGGTGGCGGGATGGTATTATTGATATGTATTTTACGAGCTGAGGCTCGATGTTCCGAGTGCTAGCAACTCGTTGAGTACCCCTTTGGTGGCTAGATAAGGCCACACAGTTATCGTAATGTGACATTATTATAAGTTGATTTTATTCGTAAATTGAGCTTTTACTTTATTTTGCAAGGACCAGCATCTTTTCTTGATTGCAATGCTTTACAATTTTGGGCATTTCCTTGGTTTGTGGCACTAACATGGGGATTTCGATACTAACTTTGGCCATTTGGTCATTTATTTTTGCTTGATTTTGGGTCTTCTTTTAAATTTGAAATTTTTACCGCCTTGCCCAAGGCTTGTACTTTGCCACTTGGCACTTTGACTGGATTGTTGTGCTGGTTCTAATGTCGTGATGTGTGGAATAGGGTCATGGGATGCACCATGGATTGGTTGGACCTATGGACCCGCTTCGTTGTATGGGGGTACGCCCCAAGGGGTACATATAACTAGCGGGTTGTTGAACCACGCGTTATTATGTCACTTGGGTTAGGAGTGTTCGAACTCTATGTGTCTTGGACCATAGGGACAACCGGCCTCCTTGAGGGAGGCATAAGAGACTTGAGGGAGGCATAAGAGTTTGAGGGAGGCATAAGAGTTTGAGGGAGGCATAAGAGACTTGAGGGAGGCATAAGAGTTTGAGGGAGGCATAAGAGACTTGAGGGAGGCATAAGAGTTTGAGGGAGGCATAAGAGACTTGAGGGAGGCATAAGAGTTTGAGGGAGACTTATGATATTTGTCTGTATGTTGATGTCTCGGGATATATGTTGAGTTATTGTGATGTTTTGGTAGTGGTCTTTTGATGTATGTGTTACTCATGTCAGATGGATATGTGTTGTGATGTAGTGGTTATGTCATTGATTCCCTAGTGGACACTATGTACCTGTAGCATGGTTTGGTGTTATGTGAGTTTTCATTGATGCAAATTGAGGAAATGTCTGGTGGATTGTAGTACTCTTTTGGTTGAGTATTTTGTATGTCAGTCATCGATGTGTGACAAGTACTATGTTATGTGGACTGTGCCTATTCTATTCCGTATTTGAGTAACCTTTTTGTGGTGTAATCCAATCCTGAAGTATATACTTGTGTGCTTGTGAATCTGTAGGGTCTTGTGAACCTGATAGGGTGTTGTGTTAGCAGTTCATGTTGGGCACCCACAATAAGGAATAAATCAAAACCCTCCAATGATGATATTTTTAAAAGAAACTAAAACTAGAAATAATGATAATGGAAAGAGACTAATGAAATGATGAACAAGAAAGAACTGCCAATCTTCACAGAACCTTGAAAGTTAAAATTTCTACCAAATGTTCCTAAGGCTACCCTGTGGCCATGCTTTAAATCAACTAAAATTTTAAACCATAGAGTGTACTCCCTCCTGTGTCTGTTCTTGGTTGCTTACCATTTCTTTGCCTTTGTGTTATGTCGCATCGAGGACGATGCTTCTTAAGGGGAGGAGAATGTAATGCCCGCTGGGCATCGGCTCCTTTTCTACCTGCCCTCCACCAGCTATCTCCATTTTTCAACATACTAACTGTCCCAACCTACCGCAATTTATAACCCTGTCACCTCATTTTGACCTGCTCCTCCTTGGCATGTTACGAGCAAAGTGGATTCATTAATGGTGAAATGAAGGTCTGTCACCTTGATGTTGCGTGGGTGGGTGTGGATTCTCAAAATCGTGTTGTGCAGGCGGTTTCAGTGGAGCGTAGAACTGAAATTCTGCTAGGAGTGCCGTGAGGAGGTTTTTGGCCGCACGCAGCAGCTACAGGAAGAGAAGTAAACGTATCTCAGAAAACCAGTGGCCCAGAGAGAGCTAGGTGTGACAAATCTCTTTGCGAGGCGAGCCCAAGGAACCGATGGTGCTGTACCTGCTATTCTGGTTTGCACGCGACCACAGTCGTGAACAGTTGTTGCAAAATCTTGCAGCTGTAGTTGGAGAACGAGGTAAAGTTTTAGTTGTCTTGTCTTGCCCTTTTCATTTTGGAAAGTCGCTTCCACCCAGGTGATGTGTAAAGAAGAGGGTATGCATTGAAGAACATCTTTTAACTTTCTCTCCAGAGAATTTGTTCATCCATATTTTCAATGGAGGGCGACCCAGCTCGTATCCTCAACACTTGCTTTTCTAACTTTCGTATTTCACCAGCCATTTACTATGGCCGCTCTCTTCCCAATCCCCAAAACGAAGATGAAAAAGAACCAGAAGCGAGAGAGCTAAAGAAGAAGAGGACGGCAAAAAAGAAAAAAAAAACGAAAGAGAAATAGTGATTATGTGCTCAATGAAAAAGAGGAACTTGCCCAGCAACGTCACATGCAAAGCTTCCAGTGCTGCACCCTTTAAGCCTTAAGGCATTTTGTGGCTCTCAAAATTTTAGTCAAATTACAACTTTCAGCACACTTACCAGCTAAAAGTTCCTACAAGGAAGAAGTTTCCGATCTGGACAGTCTAGGACAATTCTTTTTGGTTTTGCAAAGTCTATGGGTATAAATTCATATCAACATATGGAAGTAAGGCCTTTCTTGTCAAGTGCTTATGAAGCTTTTCTCAAGGAACCCAATTCTTTCAGCATCCTTCATTCTTTAAAGGTCCATGCGTCATATGCAAGAACAGATGATGGCTTAGTGGATAATCAACAAGAAAAAGATGCCTTGGTTGATAAGCAAGGAGAAAGTAATCCCTCCTTTGTTGAATTGGGAAAGTTGTGGCAGGCTCCTCTTTATGAAATATCTCTCCATAGTTGTGTGAGAGATGAGTCGGTCCGAGATCACACCCACAGGCATTGGAGATCTACGCAATGTTGGAGAAAATGTCTTGGGAGATGAAGGTAGCAGGATATCTTTCAGATCCAGAGCATGTACAGAGGTTGTTTCTTCAAAATCGGTTATGTGACAGTGAGGGTGTTACCAGCAGACCTGATGAAATTTATTTACAAAGAGTCTCTATTGAGATCTTACTTGTTTTACGATGTAACTCATGGGAGAGAATCCCATAGGCGTGGATCTGTTTCATATCAGAATATTCATGAAACACAATTTGCTTTGCAATCATTTGAGCTGCTTCAACGAGTCACCAAGTTGGCAGGCATAAAGGTCTCTGTTGGTTTTGTCGCACCTTGCAAGCTACAGCTGAAATGTTTTGCTGCACAAGCAACACACTTGATATTTTGTGGCAGCTTCTTCACAGGTGAAAATACATTTGGTTTGCTTTCTCGGGGAGGTCATGGGTTTTGACAACGAGAGTATCATAAATATACAATCACTCCCTGGAGAATATTTCTGTCCAGTTGGTAGGCAGCGTGTTTACCCTAATGAGGCTGTGCAAACCCAATGTACACATCCTTTCTGCAAGCCTTGCCTAACTTATGTGCTGAGTACTACTAGGGCCTTCCCTTATGACGGGTATTTGGTTACTGATACAGATTCGAAGGCAGTGCAAGAGGCAAATCCGGTATTGGCTGATGCTATAGGCCGTGTGACAGTTCATTGCCTACACCACAAGAGCGGCTGCACTTGGCAAGGGCCTCTTTCAGAGAGTATAGCTCATGGTAATGGTTACCAGTATGGTTCATCCGCTGTTGTATGTAATAGATGTGGCACCCAGTTTGTTCACCGACAAGGACAAGAGCATGGCCGTTAACAGAGTTTGGACCTTGACGGTGAGGAAGAGAAGGCTGTCTTTTGGTTGGGTTCTTTATTGCAGCCCCGTCCATCTTGTGATCGACTGCGGGAGCTTAATCAGGCACGATATTCTCTATACCATTGATTCTTATGCTGTTATTTAACTGATTCATTAAATAACTCTAATCTTCCTATAAATGTCTCGTGTGATGGTATGCTGTTTGTTTTCCACTTCCCTTGCTCATTTGTATTTCCTTTTTGGCATTAGAAATGATTGCGTTGGTTGAAGCCTTTATATTGTTTCTGGGTTTTAATAAATATTAGTTGGGTGAACTTTGTTCTTAAGTCTAATAAAACAAAAGAGGTGGGGGTCCTGTAATGAACACCCCCTAGTTCCTTATGTTGGTCTCACGATTTGAATGTTTTATCAAACATTGTTGTTGGACTCAACCTTATAGTTCCTGTTTTGTTCTTATTCTTGTTTCGGTTCGAGATCTGTAGTCCTGGGTTATGTCGGGTATTTGCGAATTAGGGATTGAGTACTGCGAGTGCATTGTGTATAGGTGAATGATGCTTTTCCTGTCTCTATTCTTTTCTTTTAGTTGTTTTAGTTTCTAGTAACCCTTCCCGGTTGGCTTGGTGTGTGCTTAGCTTGACTGATTATCGAATTGAGCCAAGTTGATATTACTCTCAACTAGGTTAGTTGCTTTTGTTATTTTTTTTTTTAAATCGCTCGAAGAAATACTTTTATTCGTCAAGCGTCATGGTTGATCTTCATAATTTGATATCAATTCATGTTCACCGTTTGGAGATTGTTTTCTTTGGAACCACCTTCTCTCCCTTGGTGACTGTTGTATGTTTGAGGAATGTAGCTGATCCTATGGAATGCCTTCTTTAGACGTTACTCACATTTCTTTTAGATAGCTTAAAATGTCAGAGGAAATACTCTTTTTCGTACCTTGATTTTGTTTCACACATGTTGGAGGATACGAGATCTACTGGATCATTAGTGAGGAAGTTTTCAAATCTTAAAATTGGGATGTTGGTTTTATGCGTAAGAAATTACTCTACGTTTTTCTCCGTAAAGATGTTTAAATTTCATTCTCCTGTGACTTAGAGGTTGGTGTGTTTGGAAACTCATTGGTTGACTGGTTTTTGTGATGATCGTTGTGATACGACCTCCTTGCTGTCATTGTAGTAGAATGGTTATGTGTTGACCAAAAAGGTTAAAGTTGACTTGTTGTTGACGACAGATCCTTTGGAAGCTATGTATCCTGTGTTGTGTTCTTGTGAATGATTGAGTAACCCTCTTGTAAGATTTATAATGGTTATGTTTGGTCTTGCCAAGTTTGTCCTTTTTCTTAAGACATTCTCTTGATTAGAAGAAAGTTTAATAGAAGGATTGTTAGGATAGGATGTAACCCATACGAGGTCATTTGTGTGTTTCATCCCTTTTCTGTCCAATTTATTTATTCTGTACTGACATAAAATTAACTGTTATAGGCACATCATCTTAATATTAATAAGTCATGTTGGTTTAGATATTCTCATGTCGATTGATTGTTTGGGATCTTCCAGTGGCATAGTGAATCCTTGGCTTGGTGAACTAACTTAAACAAATAGGGACAGATCACGTTTGAAATTAATTCTCTTCTTGTAATTGTTTTTGTTTCGAAATGTTATCTTGTTAAAATGACGGTCATTATTGTGATATGAGTGAAATTCACTATGATGTTTATTAATTGCTCCTATGAGAAATGATAATTAAATAGAGTTAGTGCCGTCCCATTTTATTCAGACATTTTATGCTATTGGACAACTCTTTAATTGCTCTTGTTTAGACTCTTGGATTATTGTTTTCTTCTTCACGGTGCTTTTCTTCCTTGAAACAGTTAGATAACAATATATTGTCTTAATGATTATAGTTTTTATCGTGCTCAGTTCTTGCGAACTGACATGTGCTAACAAATGTGCAGGAGGATTTCCTGAGTAGAAAAAAAAAAAAAAGAGAGAAAAAGAAACACGTGTAGAAAGTGGATTCCAGCCTTCTTAGGAACTGCTGTTTTACGAATGTTTTCTTTTGCTTTACAGCATTGGTATGGAAATTGTGGAGACTATCTAGAAGGCATTGTGTTATAATTTTGTATTGTTCTCATGTAGGTTGTTGTCATCGTTGAAAGTCAATTTGAGAAATATTTTTGTCAATAAGATTAAATGAACTTGTTTTGACATGCGTATCCTTTGTTGAATTTTTACTTTTCAGAATATGATTTATCCTTGAATTGTCAAACCTAATTCTAATTATCCAAACTTGAATCATCTTGCATCGCTCTAGTTACCTTGGTCTTGTGTCGTTTGGTAGAGGACTATGTTTTCAACCTAGCAAAAAAAAAAAAAAAAAACAAGAGAAACAAATATACCTGGTGATCCCACTTAAACTAATCAACAATCTCTTATTGTGGTAAATCCTCAGAACGGTCTTAAAGTGAAATCAATGATTGAATTCTTGGAAGATAATAAGATTATAATAAATAGAAGGAACTTGACTAAGAAACTCTTCGACCTATCTTGCCCATTGAAAAAATAAAAATAGTATACTTATGTCTATCTCTTCAAGTGAAGCCCAAGTGAAACCTTTAACAATTTCTCGATTAGACTCTTGACCCAATGAAATCTTATTAACAACTAATAAGATCTTAATGATGAATCCAAGAGTTAGATAGTCATGTCTGGAATAAAATAAAATAAAATAAAATTGACCGCTTGAAAAGGTAAAACATATATGTTTAAAAGCACAACGTTGAAAATAGTTTGATGAAGTTAAGAGCCTTGATAAACTAACTTCCTCCTAACCAATGAACCAGTTAATCAAGTTAATGAAGCAACCTCTTACCATCCAATAATTGGTTTACACTTTGTTTATCAACATTATCAAGGTAGGGAAAATTCTTCAAAGGAGACATGACTTTCAGATTCTCCTATTATGATTCCTCTGCGAAAAGTAAAGAATGTAAAAACACTTACATTTAAAACATGAATCTAAAGAAACCTTCTGTGGGAAGACCTTGTTGTAAGGCTGCATACTTTAGATGAACCATTGTGTCCTTAGTGTGTGCCTTTATCAAGTTTATTGTGGAAAGCATGTCTTTGGTTGGTTGTATTCCCTAGGTGTAAAAAAAAAAGTTATCCCGGGTCCGTGTTGTGGAAAGCATGTCTTTAGAAATTTTAGTTGGTTGTATTTCCTAGAGAACTTGTGTAGTGTCGTATTATCTTCAAAGCGAGGTCAAAAAAAAAACAATTTTGTGTATTTCATTGTGTTGTCCTTGTGTTGGCTTCCTACATTTACTCAACCTTATAATTGAAGGGGGAACCAAAGAGCAAACATTTTGGTTGGTTGTTGAATGAGTAACCTTTTGAATATCTCGACATTTACAATTTTGACTCTTGAAAGCGACCCAAAAATCCACACATCAACAACACGGTGAAATACTGAGGATAACTTTTTTTTTTTTTTTTGACTTGCTTGACACATAACATGACAACATGTCATCACCAAGGATACAACTAACACTATGAACAACTTGATACAAGGATGGCCATAAAGCGCATGTAGAAAACGTTCACACCTATCAAGCACAATTTACTTTTCTTTTGACAAGACAACATAGAAGTCCGATCACAACACACTTACAGTTAGGGCCATCCACAATGAGATATTATGAGAGTTATTTATTTTTAAAGGACATCTTACAATTCTTATCTTACGTTTTTAAGGAGGCTCAAGATATGATTCATACAATTCATCTTACCAAGTTAAATTTATTCTTTTGACATAGAGTAATTATCTTTAAATATTCTCTATTATGACATTTATTTGCTTAATTCGTTTATCAAGAAAAATGAGTAACTAAATTCCACAAGGCCATCTGCTCACCACTAACACTACTTTGAGATTCTTTCTTTCCCACAGGACAACATGGTTTTAAGTTCAACACACTTAAGAGAAGAGATATAAGGTGCCTTGAAAAGGGTTAGGGGGAGAAGGTCGAGATGAAACATTTTTAGGACCTCATTAGTTATTGCCAGTATTCAATTGAAGCTAGGGCTCTTAACCAGAACTAACAACAACTTTACTTAGGCTTCGCTAAAAGTATTAACAAGGAGTAAAAGAATTTACTTTCCAAATGGCTGAGAGATAGATTGTGTGGTTTCAAAATTGTTTTCTCCTGTTTATTAAATCTTATTATCTTCCAGAACTAACCATAGATTTCCTTTAAGTTCATTTAAGAATTCCACCATGAAAGGGATAGTGTTCATTAGTGTAGCTAGGGGTATCAAGTTATATAATGTTACTTGCAATGATAGTCATGCCATTGATTACTCAAGAATTTCTGTCTCTCAAGTTGGTGACCCCTACGTTACTTTATTTGAATACAACTTTTAATTTAACTTCCTGAGTATTAAACAATCCCATGTTAGTTTACTTATGACACTTTATTACTAAGTCATGGCAAGGTTTAACTCAAAATTTATTCTCAAGGCAAAGTTGAAGCAACACTCATTAACGAGAACAAAACAAGATTACATCATTTCTTAAAATATTGATACTCCACAAGTCACTCAACCACAATAACCAAATTTTCTTATAATTTCAATGATGGTCAAACAATAAAAGGTTTCCAATGTTTAGATGACAAAGTCCACAATAATTTATACTAAGACATTAATCCTCTTTTAAACTTTCCACTGGACGTTAACAAAAGTTGAACAACATAAAAAGGTTTCGAGCAAAGGAACTTCTCAACTAAGTTTGATGACAAAAGTCTACAATTCTATCCCTCATCTACACACCTTAACGCCGCAAAAAGATGACGCCACACTCACGTCGATGACGATGAAGGCGAAGACGACGATGATGATGACGCCACAACCAAGCGACCCGAAAATGTGACATTTTTTTTTTTGAAATTTAAGCAAGGTAGTGGAATTCTTGTTTGATTTGTTTTAACCGCAGGTCTTGTGGCTCAACGCTTGATATCGGGAACTGATACGCTTCAATCCTTTTACCTTGTATTCTATTGCAAACTAAGAACTATATGGTTGTCGCAATTCCAAACACTCGGGCTTTACTTCAAAATTTGTCGTATTCGACTCCTCCTTAACGGATAATTTCGAGTTTCAGCATGGTGTTACAAGACTTCATAAGGGTATCTGATCACTGATCCCGTATTCACATTATGATCCATTTTATAAGAAGGTAAAGGCGTCCTGGGTAAATGCAGGTATTATGATTTCATTGATATTTTTTTTTATATATTTTAATATATATCTGCGGAGATAAGTAATATGGATAATACATATATTACTATCTTGATGACTTTTAGAAAACCTTTAATATATGATCATAGATATCTTTCTAAAGGAAATTGGATACTTTTAATTTAAGTGATAATTATATATAGATATATTACCAAGATTTATATTCAATTAAGACTATGCGCCTATACTTATATCTACAATTTGAAATTTAAGGAATAAAAATCAAATGGGGGGGGGGGGAAACATTTCAAATTATACTTTAATCTTTTGGTTGGTAGGCCGCTCCACTACAACCGACAACATTTAAAGCTTCTGCTCACCTGCCCGCCGAACATAACCTGGCCGCCGCTCAACCCAAATAACTTCATTGGATTTGCAAATCTTTTTACCACACAGTTGGTCAGCTGTCCAAGGTCGTTCAGGCCGCGTGGAGACACATGGTGGTCAAGAGGGAAGTTACAGGTGCATGATAGGCATTTTTCCACGTTTCCACCGCCCCTGGTCACGTGAACAGCAAGGAGGAAGATTGTAAACGGAGCTATAGGCCAGTAGTAGGCGTACTGACCCGTTTTATCTCCGCCTAGGCCGTGTAAACAATGATTCACCTAGATTTGCAGTCCCTGGCTTGTACAAAGTCCAGCCCAATGTATTTTACTTTGTCTTGGGTGCATGGGTATAGGCAAGGTGAGCAGAACGACCTTCGGTGCGTGAGGAGGTGAGCGAAAGAAGTTACGGACAGCAGGAGAGTTACGGCGCAGATCACGCGCGGCTAGCAACGAAAGCGGCCGAGAATGCAGGAGCAACAAAAAAAATGGAGCCTTTTTCATTCTATGGGCGCCTAAGCCCAACAGGTTGACAAACTATGTTGTTATTTGTTCAGTATTGAATGCATTCTTGAATTCGGGTTTCACCTTCAAGATACTTTATCACAAGGATTGTGGGACAGAGGAGGCACCCCAAGGAAAATCAAATCGATTAGGGCAGTGAGAAACGTTGAATAACAATGGCATGTCCAGCCGTGTTAATCTGATCAGCTGACTGAAGAAGACTTGGGGAGCATCTCTTGATAGTCCTTTGTTCATATCTTTGTCATTTTGTATGGTTCTTTTGCCTAGATTATTTGCATTATCGTGTGCCTTTGTGAAGCTAGGACCACTCGCGGTGTCTTAATCTTAATCAGAAAAAAACGTGTAAAATCTTTGTAAGCATTGCAACAATTTAAATGTCCGCATTGTGACGATCGGCGCTTTGTTTATCAAGTTGTCTATCGAGACATATCTCTTAAAACGTATCATCATTTTTTTATATTAGTAGTTATTCTTTCGGACATGATTTAAGGGTGATTGACTGGTCTTATAATGAAAATAAATATATAATCATTAAGACTTGATGGAGACAATCGGTTATAGCAAAATTTTCTCCACAAAGATGTACGCCCATATGTGTATCACATGAATAATTATTTATATATACGTACACTTAAATGTTCTGTGAAGATTGGCGCTTCTTTCTTGTTCATCATTTCATTAGTCTCTTTTCATTATCCTTATTTCAGTTTTAATTTCTTAAAAAAAATATCATCATTGAAGAGTTTTGGTTTATTCTTTATTGTGGGTGCCGAACATGAACAGCTAACACAACACCCTATCAGGTTCACAAGCCCCTACAGATTCACAAGCACACAAGTATATACTTCATGATTGCATTACACCACAAAAGGTTACACAATTACGGAAAAGAATAGGCACACTTCCCATAACATAGGTACTCATCACACATCAATGACTGACATACCAAATACTCAACCAAAAGAGTACTACAATCCACCAGACATTTCCTCAATTTGCATCAATGAAAGACTCACATAACAACAAACCATGCTACAGGTACATAGTGTCCACAAGGGAATCAATGACATGTCCACAACATCACAACACATAACCATCTGACATGAGTAACACATACATCAAAAGACCACTACCAAACATCACAATAACTCAACATATATCCTGGAACATCAACCATACAGACAAATATCATAAGCCTCCCTCAAACTCTTATGCCTCCCTCAAGCTCTTATGCCTCCCTCAAGTCTCTTATGCCTCCCTCAAACTCTTATGCCTCCCTCAAGTCTCTTATGCCTCCCTCAAACTCTTTTGCCTCCCTCAAGGAGGCCGGTTGTCCCCATGGTCAAAAGACACACAGAGTTTGGACACTCCTAACCCAAGTGACATAATGACGCGTAGTTCTCCATAACCCGCTAGTCATATGTACCCCTTGGGGCGTACCCCCATACAACGAAGCGGGTCCATAGGTCCAACCAATCCATGGTGCATCCCATGACCCTATTCCACACATCACGACATTAGAACCAAAGCACAACAATCCAATTAAAGTGCCAGTGGCAAAGTACAAGCCTTGGGCAAGGCGGTAAAATTCCAAATTTAAAAGAAGACCCCAAATCAAGCTAAAATAAATGACCAAATGGCCAAAGTTAGTATCAAATCCCCATGTTAGTGCCACAAACCAAGGAAATGCCCAAAATTGTAAAGCATTGCAATCAAGAAAAGATGCTGGTCCTTGCAAAAATAAAGTAAAAGCTCAATTTATGAATAAAATCAACTTATAATAATGTCACATTACGATAACTATGTGGCCTTATCTAGCCACCAAAGGGGTACTCAATGAGTTGCTGGCACTCGGAACATCGAGCCTCAGCTCGTAAATATATATATCAATCCCGCCACTCTTCGACAAGGCCAAACATAGTCATAGATACACTAGGGTTGCATACATACAACCACATAGGGAGAGAGGAAAGAGTCACATGTAATCTACTAAACCGAGTTTTGACTCAAGTTATTGACTCATGGTACACCATTCCTCACTCTCAACATACACTTCTACCGATCTCCCTCAGGGTCGGTTAGTGTAAGGCTCACAACATAACATGTAACTACATCACTAACACCATGGTGGTACACACATAGCTACCATAACGTCTCACGTATGGTAGGTATACGGGGTAGATCACAATTATACATTCACAGGGCACCATACATCACTTTACTACATTCTGCACCCAAAGTGCAATCACAATACGATAGGGTTCATACACTCACCGTATGACCCTAATTCACGACATGAAGCATTAGGTATTGCACAACTCATATATACGATGAACATAATAACATCACAACATAACAATAATTTCTTCATAACAAGGTAGCACACACATTTCTTCAGAACATGGTAAAAACATCATGATACAACTCATTTCTTTTAACATCAACTAGTCATACAACACATTGATACACCCACATACCACAATATGCCACAATGCTCCAACACTACGTCATCCACATTAGAATTCTTTTCACACATCACAAACAATAATTCACACGTGAACTCTTCATAGAATCCACAAGAGGGAGAGAGAATACTCCCATCCACAACACATCAACATGATGACAAATACGCACTGAGTGACATACACATCACGTGCGTTCACAATATCACAATTACGACAATAATCACATCACGCTTAAAGCACATTACTCTTCCAATATAAATCATCATCATGCAGTATCATCATCATCAGTATCATCATGTAACACCACCACCACCATGCAACATCACCATACAACACCAATCCGGCCCATAGGTTCGAGAGCATGAACCTACGCTCTGATACCAAAGTGTAACGCACCAAAATTACCAACACAAGAACAACACAGTGAAATACAGGATAACTTTTTTTTTTTTGACTTGCTTTGACTCAACACGACACAACATGTCGTCACAAGGTTCAATCATCACTTGGAATCATTTGTTACGGGAAGACTACAAGGTCAGCACGGAAACGTTCACACTTATCAAAGACAATTTATTTTTCTTTTGATAAGACAACATGAAAGTCCAATCCACATGACACACTCACGGCTAGGGCAAGCCACGGTAAGAAATTGTTAGGGTTTATTTATTTTGGGTAAGACGCCCTTTAGCTCATGACTTAAGTTTTAAGAAGGAAATCAATATATGGTTTGCACAAATTCATCTCACCAACTGAGTTAATTTCTTATACACTGAAGAGTAGTTCACTTAAAGTCTTCTCCTACTTACTAAATCTTAATATCTTCCAGAAACTAACCATTGTTTTCCTTTAAGCTTGATTAAGAGTTCACCCCAAAGGGATAGTGTTCGCTAGTTTAGCTAGGGTATCGATTAATAAAAGTTTACCTCACAAAGGATGTTTTCATTTTGATCACTCATGGAATTATTTGATTTCAAATAGATCACCTTTACATTTATTTGTTGAATATAAAATCATTATTTTTGTTTAGCTTCTTTAAGGGTTAACCGACTCATTTTTCTTTACTTATAAAATATTGTCGCTAAGTCTTAGAAAGATTTAACTTAATAATTTATTCTCAAGATCAAAGTTTTACAATACTCATATCAATGTAAAGATTGAATGCCATTTCTCACAAGGATAATTTCAAGCTTAACTACACAAGAACAAGACACTTTATTTCACCATTACCAAACAATACAAGGCAAGAGGTCATATCAACTCTTTACAAGCAATGTTACACAATTTACAACACATTGGACATTTTTACAAGGAACTTCATAATGGTACAGATGAAACTTTTACACTCTTTTCTTCTAGTCTACTCGCATAATCCATCTGCACAAATATTAACTAAAGTCAGTTCGCAAGAACTGAGCATGTTAAGGCTACACAATGTAATAGTAAGCTAACAATTAACAATATCAAGAAAGGAATAATCTAAATTCAGAAATGGATTAAAACACAACTCACAACTCCAATATTAATCTCATGAGAGAGAAAACTAAATCATCCAACAAGGAGAAAGTCCAAATAATAGTAAGAACAAAATTACATAAATCAAGGCAAGACCTTATGGGTTGGGAACAAGAAAGTCAAGAGTGCTGATATCTCCTTCATGTAATCCTATGGGTTACGTGATTGGAATCCAAAATTTACTCCATCCAACTAAGGGGTCCAAGAGAAGACAAAGCGTACTAATTATGATCGTAGGCGCGAAGCAAAAATGACGTTATCCAATTCTTCCAGGGGGATTCAAAGTAATATGGGTTCGATGCCCTTAAAAGAACCCAACTAAATTTTTGGTTTTAACCAAGGAGTTGACCACTACCTCCTTATTAGATTTCTTAAAACGTAGTACTAGTTAACCAAAACAAATCCACTTTTCCAAAAGCGTACGAAAGAGACACAGAAAGGGCCATTATTCTACCAACAAACCCTATCCTAATCGTCAACTTCTCTACAAAATATAAGGGAAGACTAAACTCAAAAGTCGTTAATAATTTTTATATAATTCAGACAATGTCAATAACATTAAAATAAAAAAATTGATTTCCCTAACAAGGCCACAAAATGGGACCTTTTAGTAACCAAGTTTGAAGTATAAGGTATTCGAGTTCGAAAACAAAGGGATTCGATACGCAGAGGGCAAAACACCAACGATGCCCCAGACTCAAAAGACCTTACCACGAGTACAAGCACAAACCAAGAACCAACGCACATAACTATCAGGAAGGTTACGCAGTGCAGTCAGGCCTAGAAGTTCTATGAACTCCTTGCCAAAGGTATAGAAGATGGAAAATTTTACCCGATCCATGTGGGCTTATCGAGGAAAAGTCTTAGCAAATATCAAACAGATAAATATAACAGCCACCTATGATATTATCACGGAAATCAACTGTCATCAAACAGGAAACGAGTTCACGAGTCCAGTACCATGGATTCACCTACAACTTTTGTTTCTGTCCAGCTAGAGATAGCTTGCTTGCGACCCTTAATAAAATAAAAGTAGAGATTTCATTCAGTTAAACTTACAATGTTTCCCCTTGCTTTAATCAAACAAGAGTTTACATCAAGAAATAGGTATAGTAATTCTCTCAACACGTGGAGGTCAAAATAGATGCCAGGTTATCCCTCATCTAGACTAGGTACAACAGTCAACCAAATACAGTTCTAAAACAAACCCCAAATGCCATTTTTTTAATCAAACATAAAGGAAGGAATGCCCACAGGCTTAAACAAGTTTCAGAACACAACGTCACTATTAATGTACCTTCAAGCAAAACAAGAGAGCCCTAAATAGGAAATGCGTATTTATTCAACCAAAAGAGGTATGTAGGCTTAACCTTCTATTTAGTAACCTTCAATTATAATTACCATCACATAATTCTTTTTAAGAGAAAGTCATATAAGCAAACAAAACTCAATACTGTTTCCTTCCCTACGAACTAGACTACATCACTCAATATTGCAGTAACCCATTTAGACAAATATGAAATAGAGTAAGCTATAAGAGAGGAAGGAACATTCCAAGCAAAATCAGCGAAATTGGAATAAGATTTAAAGGAACAACCACACAATTAGGCAGTGATATAAACAACCACGAAAACATCTAGTCTAGGCGCCATTCAAGAGGAAAGAAAATTCATTTCAAGATACTGAAAGAAGGTAGAAAACTATTACAAGGAGTAGATTTAACATGCCTGGTTTAAAACGCCATCTCCATGCATATGATTGTTTCAATGACGTTGCTTGCCTTTAATCCAAAGTGCTTTGCGAGCTCGAGCTAGCGCCACAACCACGCAGTGAAAAACAGCTACAATCCAACCCCATGATTTGAAGCTCGGACACGAGACATAATGATAACATCACGCTCCTGGATCTACGTTTTTCCACATCAGCTAGATATCAGGAAAAAAATCAAAACTATTGAACCGCTTGTCTTCCTACCCTCGAGGTCGGCATGAGCCTTTGCAGCTTCTGCCAGTGGGTATGTCTTTGTCACACGGACTTTAAGAACACCAGATGCAACATTTGCAAATAATTCTCCTACAGTTTCCAGGAGCTCTTCTCGAGTTGCAGTGTATTGCATCATGGAAGGCTGCGTCCAAAAACAATGATCTTGGGGCAAGGGCTGACAAAGGAACACGATCAAATTACACCTGATGACTGACCAAATCTCACCATGTAACCTCTAGAAACCAAGCACTCCAAAGATCCCTGGAATGTGTCCTTGTCCTCGAATCAAAATGACACTGCACACCTTGTCCTTTTGTAATTTCTTAACACAATCTACAAAATCTTCTGGTTATAGATAATGGGATGATGGCATCCATCTCCGATTGCTTGTGCGGCCTTCTCCTTGGTCGTGCAGTACACAATGACAAATGGCACCAAGGGCATAACCCCATTGACAAAAAAATCCTACTTCTCCAGGCCATAGCGTGTACAAGAATTGTATGCCCGGGCTCCACCTTAAAGCAACGCCGAAGAAGAAACTGAGCAGTCATACCCTTCAGCATAATTGCAGCACCCACAATAGGATAAAAGGTAGATGGCACTGGTACAACAAAACTTGCAGGAAGAATCTGCTCCTCAGTGTATGAACCCATAGGACTCCCGCATATCCAACTAAATCACCAACCTTTTTTCCTTCATCAGACCTGGGGACAGCATCAAGCTCTCGGTGCAAACAGCACAGCTGTAGCTTGTAAGGTGTGATAATTCCAACAGCACCCTTTAAGCCTGCCAACATAGTGACTCGTTTGAAGATGCTCATATAATTTCAAAGCAAAAAGTGCTTCATGAATATTCTGATATGAACAGATCCACGCCTCTATGAGGTTCTCTTCCATGAGTTACATCGAAATAGCAAGTAAGGTCCCAACAAAGAATTTCTGTAACAATTTTCATCGGGTCTCCTGGTAACACACACTGTCACTTAATCGATTTTGATAAAAACTATCTGGTAGGAGAATCTCGAATTTGAGGGTGCATTCGACACTTAACAGAAAATAACATAGCAACAGATGTGCATTGAGGATGTCGAGGCCTGAAATGGCGAAGTAGGCGAGAGTGAGACGATTAGTGTCCTGCTCCATAACCGATCTGCTCCATTGTTCGGCTCCCACACTATTCTTCACCCTCTCGTCATCAGGAACAGGGACCATACCAGCCATTTGAGGCCAACAGTTTCCTCCAGGACCCAAAACCCCACAATTGTGAACAGTGCAAATTTCACCTGAGTTTGCATCCTCTCTGGCACGTGCTTAAGGAGATCACTGTCTCGTTTTCCGATAGGGGTATTCTCATAGGGAGAACACCTCCAGTGCAAAATATCATTGTAAATTTTGCGTAAAACATTAAGAAGATTCGGACACAAAGGGCGGTGGAAACAAACTAGTCCACAGCCAACCCATGACTCGAAAGCGGCTCACCCTTAATGGATTGGTCGATTTATATATACAACTCAACAGATATTGCATGCGGATCAACCTGCCACCACATGGCCTTAACATACAACTCGACCACCAATCCAAACAACTCGGAAAATCCACGACCAACAAACAGAGCACACAACAGGCTCGACGGGTAATAAAGAGCACGTGGCCGAAGCCGCAAAACAAACTCACTGCCACCCAGTCGATACAGAAAAACAAATACCTTGAAGGATAACTCGAGTCTGAGGATGCAGTCGAACTGAACAGATAACAACATAGTGGACAACCTGCACATTGGAAGCGCTCAAAACAGCTACGGGATTTTGCAACAATAGAACGTGGTTGAGGTTGCGTGCATCTAGAACATCAGGATCAACACCGGCGGTGCCTTGGGATCACCCTGCAGCTGTCACACCTCACTCTCACTGGAAACCATGGATTTTCTGGGATATGTTTTGACTTCTCTGCCCTGTAGCGGCTGCACAAAGACAGATACTTCTTCACGGCACCCCCACTTGCCAGAAAACAATAAAAAAAAGAAGCCTTCAACCCCGAGTCAAAGCATACAAGTGTGTCCCACTTTGTGGCCATAAATATTTTAAAATATGACTAGTAAATAAATAATTAAAAAATACTATAAAAATTTAAAAAATCAGGTAAATTCTGGATGCCCTGCACCTTGGTATTTATAGCCTCTTAAAAATGCATGTTTGGTCATTTTATATGTGTTTGGTCATGTTTTGGTTGTCAGACATAGTTTGCTGAAAGTACAAAAACTACAAAAAAGTGGGACACAGTTATATGCTTTGACCCCCACGCCAACCAAAGGAGATTACAGAAATTTAAGGAGTGACATGATATGTCACCCATCCGCCACTCAATGAAGGTAAATAGCAACGAGGCACTACATCTACCTTTCCTTATACAATTGTCAATAATTTCACAATGGGCACATAGATGAAGAAGGTCATAAGAGAGTTAGAGCTTAGAATATTTCATTGTCTTACTAAAAACCATTTGAAAATTTAAGCCCTTCCATCAAGTATAAAATGAGAAATAATGCTCTATCTTTCCAAGTTTTCCCACAAAGTTTTAATACATTTTCTTTTGTAATTCCTTTCCAATATTCCACAAAGATTTCAACAACCTTTCCAATGAATTTTAGAGTAAGAAATACTATCATCTTAATGCAACTTTTCCTTCCAAATCTTTTACAACATATCCTACTTCGTGTGGAATCAATTTTGCAATAATGGAAGCTAAAGAAGCAAGGCAATATTACATTTCTTTCTCCACTCAAGGTGGGTAATTACATGATGTTTTTACATTGTCAACAACAAGGTTCTTGTGCTCCAAAGTGTTCTTCATCCATGCTCCATGTTCCAAGTATTTTCAATCACAACCAAGATAGGGGGAGAGGCAACACTCTCCTCCCAACCAAAACTCAATGGAGAAGAGAAGCAATCTCCTCCATTGACCCCCGAGCCCCAAACACAACACAATGAAGGGTGGTCTCCAACTCAAGGCAACAATACTTGCTTCCACAATAAAATTTTCTTCACAACATTCAAAGTAAAAAGAGGACACAACAAGAAAAAACAATTTACACAATACTTTGCACCACAAGGCTTTCTTCCAAGCCAACAAGAGACGGAACTATGGGAATGTTTTCCTTATGCCTCCCAATTGAGATGAGATGCCCATCCAAAACCCTCCACAATAAAACAAAAGCCCCTATGACTCTTATGCCTCCCTCAAGTACCCCTTTTTCCTCCCATACTCTTATGCCTCCCTCCTCTTATGCCTCCCTCCTCTTATGGCTCCCTCAAAGACAAGGTAGAATGTAAACATTCTTACCCAAGATGGGCATCCCTCTCAAACTCCCTCCACAATATCCTAATCTACTCTTTTTCCTCCCTCATGAGTATTCCCATAGACCTCTCCTATACTACACAATAAGCATTCTATCCATTTTTCACAATACACCAAAGTAAACATGCATTTTTCACAATTTTAGCATAGAAGCAACAATAATATGAAAGCAAAACAAAGGAGAGGGTTTCCTACCTCTCCATTGGAGAAGCCTAAACCAAGAAACTTGTCCAAGCTCCTTCCCAAATCAATCCAAGCATGCAAGTCCAAGCACTCTCTTTTTCTCTTTCTCCCAATTCTTTTCTCTCCCAAAAATAACAAAAGAGAACTCTTCAACAAAACAAAAACAAAACTCCAACCCCCTCAACAAGAGAGGAATTTTCCATAAATAGACAAGAGGAAGAGTGAGGGTGATGTGGCTCCTTGTAGGATGCCACATCACACATCCTCAAGACCACCTCCCTTAAGTCAACTCAAATCCCAAAACACCATAAATGGGTGGTTGGGTTGAATGACATCTCCAATCCACATCCATCCCTTCCCCATGTGTCCTAAGACATAAATAAATGCAAAAGAAGACAAGTGCACTCCAAAGTCACATTTCCCTTCCCAAAACAATAAATAATCCCTTTTTTGGATTCCCAACCCATAGATATGGTTGGTAAGGGGTTTTGGGAAGTGTGGGACAAGTTTAACTTGTCCCACAAGTCCCCCAAAATTGCCCTCAATCTCAAATTCGAGATTCAAAGAACATGGAGTGGTCAACACTCAAAACCAAGCATTCAATACATGAGGAAACACAAGGCTCAAGGAGCCAACCAACAAAATAAATACATCCACTAGACTTCCCTCCAAAACTTAAAATTTAAAACAAGGTGTTAAATTAATTCTAAACATACTTAGCAAAAGAAAATTTTAAAAAGATATCACAAATAAAATCACCCACTAAGGTAAGTTAAAACAAACAATTAAAATTCTTACCCCCTTGGTCACATAGGAAAATTTCCCCCTCATGGAAATTTTCTCAACACATAAAAGAACAAAGTTAACACAATACAATTTACTAGTTGCCTTGACGACCAATTGTTGAAACCACCCGACATCCTGTTGTTGCGGTTCCCAATCCCCCTCATGGTTGTGATCATGCTGTGTTTCCTGTAAAATGCAAAATACTCTCTTCGGCCTTGCGGCCATGTCAAAATATCCAAAATAACCATATGCATGAAATTTATTAACATCTATACGTAATTCAAGCAATCATTATTTCTAGGTCTAAATCACAACTTAATTATGCATTTCATCATTATCCAAAATTATAGTAATGTAAATTTAACAACTACATTCTATTCAACATGGCGAAGAAATCCAGTGTTAGAACACATGCAATATATCCATATAAAAATAATATCGGAATCCAATAGTCTGTCCATGAGTCAGTGTAGATCATACTGAAAACAAAATCCAATCATAATCCAAATGCATCTAGTCACAAAACATCATGCTAATCAACATAAGTATAAATCATGTCCATATCCAAAGTCTGCATAACTCAAAATGGTAATCAACTAAGTGTCATAGGGAAGTGGGCATTACATCCCCCTCCCCTTAGACTAGACTTCCTCCTGGAAGTCACTGAAATAAGTGTGGAAACTGAGCTCGCAATGATGTAGCATCCTCCCAAGTAGCAGCAGTCTCATCATACCTATCCCATTGGACCCGAACCTGATCAATCTCTCTGCCGCGAAGGCCCAGGGTCCTGCGATCTAAAATGCGCAC
This sequence comes from Taxus wallichiana var. yunnanensis, assembly GCA_018340775.1. Classification (NCBI taxonomy): domain Eukaryota; kingdom Viridiplantae; phylum Streptophyta; class Pinopsida; order Cupressales; family Taxaceae; genus Taxus; species Taxus wallichiana. The sequence goes on from CM031236.1 coordinate 677,953,249, forward strand.
GGGCTCCACCATCACTCGCCTCCCGATCCCGCACTGCAATGCAGTCAATCTAGTACATGAAAAGGATCGAAACATATCTCCTAAGCACAGAAATGTGAAATACATCATGGATGCGTGATAAGCTAGGTGGTAGTGCTAGATGATAGGCTAAGGGGCCGAGGCGCTCCAAGATCTCAAAGGGACCCACAAACCTAGGAACAAGCTTAGAACCTTTTCCATAACAGATAGGGCTCTTATGCGGTCTGACACGAAGAAACACCTTCATGCCTACCTCAAAATCTGCGTTACGTCCTATGCTGGTTTGCATACTTCTTCTGTCTATCATGTGCTTCCTGCAATCTCTGTCTAATCAAGGTAACTTGCTGCTCCATATCCTGCAATAAAGCTGGCCCAAGGGAAACCCTGTCCTCAATCCTGTCCCAACTAAGAGGTGTCCTACACTCTCTGCCATATAATTCCTGAAAAGGAGCCATGCCTATAGAACTCTAGAAGCTATTATTGTAGGTAAACTCCACAAAATACGATACTCCTCCCATCTCGACTGATGATCCATCACGTACATCCTGAGCATGTCCTCCAGAATCTGATTCACCCTCTTTGTCTGTCCATCTGTCTCAGGGTGATAAGCTGTACTGAAATTAATCCTCGTCCCTAGGGCATACTGCATGGTGGTCCAGAAATGGGAAGTGTATAAAGGGTCGCGGTCGCAAATGATCTTCTGCGGAATCCCATGTAGTCTAACAATCTCATCAAGATATACTCGTGCTACTGCACTAGCCGTGTAGGTGTTCTTCACTGGAGAAAAGTGAGCTACCTTCATCAATTTATCCACCATGACCATGATGGCGTCGTGATGGTATCTTGACGTCGGCAACCCAACAATGAAATCCATAGAAATGGTGTCCCACTTCCACTTTGTGGTATGGCGTGAGGATAGAGAAGGCCACCGGATGCGATCTTTGGGGCCTTCACCCTCTGACACTCTAAACAGTGGGATACAAAAGAAGCTATGTCTCTCCGAAGTCCTCTCCAAAAGTATAACTGTCTCAGTGTGGCGTGCATCTTCTTCACCCCGGGATGGGCTGAATACGGTGCACGATGAGCCTCTGTCAAAATGTCATGTCTCAAGCCTCCATCTCTGGGAACATATATCCGGCCTCGTATGTGAGAAGACCATCTGTCTCTAGTGAAAAACCATCAAATCTCCCCTCAAGGGGTCTCTGAGACTCAATCTCTGCTCTGGCTGCACGGTAGAAACTATCCTGAGGCAGCTGCTGCAAGATCCTACTCCGCAAATCTGTGCCCACTGAGGTGGCCATAGCCACATGTCTCTGTCTACTCAAGGCATCTGCCACCATGTTCTCCTTTCCCTTCACATGCTCTATCTCCATGTCATACTCATAGAGTAACTCCATCCAACGCCGCTGACGAGTGTTGAGATTGGGCTGTGTGAAGAGGTGGCGAAGACTCAAGTGATCAGTCCTGAGTGTAAATCTCTGGCTAAGAAGAAAATGTCTCCACCGCACTAAAGCTTGTACCACTGCTGCAAGCTCAAGGTCATGGGTCGATAATTGAGCTCATAATCTTTGAGTTTGCGAGACTCAAAGGCAACTACTCTACCCTCCTGCATTAACACTCCTCCAAGTCCTGCCAAGGAAGCATCTGTGCATACGAAAAACTCTCCATGAGGATCTGGCACTGCAAGGATAGGTGCTCTTGTAAGGCATTCCTTCAGTGTACTGAAGGCCTACTCACATCTATCTGACCATAAAAACTTCTTCCCTTTCCGCTGAAGAGAAGTGATGGGGTGCGCAATCCGAGAGAAGTCCTGAACAAACCTCCTGTAGTATCCTGCTAGTCCCATGAAACTATGCACCTCGGTCACACTAGTGGGTGCTGGCCAATCCATGATGGCTCGAATCTTGGAAGGATCGACTGCGATACCTTCCCCAGAAATAACATGGCCAAATACTGCACCTCAGTCTGAAAGAACGCACACTTCTCCAAGTTATAGTAAAGGCGCTGCTCGCGAAGACACTGCAGAACCTGGAGAAGGTGCTCCTCGTGCTCCTCACATGTGCGTGAGTAAATCAGAATGTCATCGAGGAAGATGAGCATGAAGCGATCAAGGAAGGTCCTGAATACCCCATTCATCAAACTCATAAACACTGCAGGGGCATTCGTCAAACCAAACGGTACCACTGTGAACTCGTAGTGGCCATATCTCGTGTGGAAAGCTGTCTTGTGAATATCATCTCATGAATCCCGAGTGATGATATCCCGACTTAAGATCTATCTTGGAGAAAACGGTAGCCCCCTTCATCTGATCAAATAAATCGTCAATGCGTGGAAGGGGGTAACGATTCTTGATCGTTACTTTATTCAGCTGACAGTAGTCAATGCACAACCGAAGAGATCCATCCTTCTTCTTTACGAAGATAACTGGTGCACCCCAAGGGGATACGCTAGGATGGATTAGGCCTTTCTCTAGAAGGCCCTCAAGCTGCAACTTGAGCTCACATAACTCAGGAGTAGTCATCCGATAGGGTGCTCGTGAGATAGGCTCTGCGCCTGGAACTAGATCTATATGGAAGTCGATCTCACATGGGGAAGGTAATCCTGGTAGCTCCCTGAAACACATCGGCAAACTCGACAAGATAGGATGATCATCAAGGAAGGTCCTCTCGACTCATCCTCCGATCTGTCACTAACTAAGCGTAACAAAGATACTGTTGTGACCCCATCGCACACACCGCTTAAGCTGCATAGCGGAGATGGTGCGAATAGAAACGGGTCTCTTAACCCCTGATATCACTAACTCCGCCCCAAGATCATCAATGCAAGCAATAGTCTTGTGGTAGCAATCCACTCTAGCTCAGGGTGGAAAACCGATCCATGCCTAAAATGATGCCATAAGATCCTAATGGAAGGACCCGAAGATCGAAGTAGTAGTGAAGGGTCCCAAATCCACTACAAACTCCTTGACTAAGGAGTCTACAGAAATATTGGCTCCACAAGCCATCTCAACGTCCCAACTACGGCCCTGCCTAACTGCCACCATCCTACAACGCTCTACTAAGGATGGTGCAATGAATGAATCAGAAGAACCAGAATCAAATAATATAGAGGTGGATATACCACCAATACTACCTTTCGTCTCAACCACAGTACTCTGATGCTCAGCCTGGCGGTTCTCGACCGCTGCGTAAATCTGATGACTCCGTGCCATATCTCCAACAGTAGGCTCTGAGCTCGGTGTCTTACCCTTGGTAGGGTTATGTGGGCAATCTCTCCAAATATGTCCAACAACACCGCAACCATAACAGCTGCCTGGTCCTCTCCAGTGGGAAGCAGCTCCAGCTGGTACTCTAGATGACTGAGATACAGATCCTGACGATCCGGCTATGGTCTGCTGAGGTCTCTGCTGACAAGCTCCTACTGACTGAGCTCTCGGTGCACCCTGTGTCCTAATGGGACCCCTAGGAGGAGGCCCCATACTACGTCCTCTCTGTGCATCAAATCTCTGAGGAGGTCGGTAAGGTGGGCGGGTCTGCTGCTACTGCTACTGCGGTGGTGGCCTGAATGAAGCTTTCCCTGAACTCTGTCCACCCTGTGGAGGAGGAACTGACCCCTTCGACCTACTATCCTATATCTGCTGGATACGGCTCCAAACTCTGTCTCTCTTTGTTGTGTCGTTCCCCGTGTCTCCTCTGTAATATAGGCCTTCTCCACGGCCTCTGCTAATGTCGTAGGCGGTGAATGCGCCTTTGCGCTAGCTCAATCCAAGTTCAAGCCCCGGATGAACACAGAATCTGCATACTGCTCATCCCTGCATATAGTCGACGTCTTTGAAGTAAGTCCGAGAAATCGACTCTCATACTCAGCTACTGTCATCGATCCCTGACAGAGGTCATGAAACTCATCTATCCGCTGTTGAATAAATCTCCTAGGTAAATACCTGCTCTTGAACCACTCCTTAAACAGCTACTAGGTAATCGTCTCTGAGTCGACGTGGAGCTTCTGCTCCTCGGTCCTCCACCAGACTCCTGCTCCATCCTTCAGAAGATGGATCGCAACACGAGCTTTCATGTTGCTACTACAAGGACAGAGCTTGAAGCATCTGCTCAAGCTCACCAACCAGGCCTCTGCCTGAAAACCACCTGTATCACCTGAATAGTGAGAGGGTCGCAGCTTCAGGATCTCCCTGATATGATCTGCAGCCGAAGTATGATGAATCCTAGGTCTATCTGAATGCTCCTCCCTCTGTCTAGGGCTCCGAGACCTGTCCCTATGTCCTGAAATCCTGTCCCCATGTCCTCTCTGTGGTGACTCTGCCCTAGCCAACTCTGCATGAAAATTCTCTGCTCTGTGCTCCTCGCTGTGTCGAGGGGATGCCTGGGCATCTACTGATGGCTCCAAACTATGTCTAGCAAGTCGTCCTCCCAAGGGTTCTCCGCGTATAGCGGCATTGACATCCTGGAGTGTACGTAAAATCGAGACAGAAAGGTGCTACGGCCTGCTCTGGTGGTGGTATGTCTAGGTCTATGTGAAGAGACCCCTCACCCAATCTGCGCCTCCTGCACAGATCAAGGCGAGAGTTAGTTCATCGTACTAGGTCTTGAGTCAGTTTTCAAAATTTGTTGTTTACTATAATTATCAACATTATGGCTTTATATTTTAAAAGTGTTAGTTCTGTACTAAGTTGAAAGTTCCTGTTCTGCATTTTCTGCGTGTGCCCAAGGGTCCCAGCTTCGAACCCCTGGCTCTGATACCAAAATGTAACGCCGCAAAAAGACGACGCCACACTCATGTCAATGATGACGGCGAGCGAAGATGAGCGGCGGCGATGGCGGCGGCGCGCCCACAAACCAAGCGACCCGAAAATGCGACAATTTTTTTTTGAAATTTAAGCAAGGTAGTGGAATTCTTGTTTGATTTGTTTTAACCGCAGGTCTTGTGGCCTGCTTGATATCGGGAACTGATACGCTTCAATCCTTTTACCTTGTATTCCGATTGCAAACTAAGAACTATATGGTTGTCGCAATTCCAAACACTCGGGCTTTACTTCAAAATTTTCGTATTCGACTCCTCCTTAATGGATAATTTCAAGTTTCAGCATGGTGTTACAAGACTTCATAAGGGTATCTGATCACTGATCCCGTATTCACATTATGATCCATTTTATAAGAAGGTAAAGGCGTCCCGGGTAAATGTAGGTATTATGATTTCATTGATATTTTTTTATATATTTTAATATATATCTACGGAGATAAGTAATATGGATAATACATATATTACTATCTTGATGACTTTTAGAAAACCTTTAATATATGATCATAGATATATTTCTAAAGGAAATTGGATACTTTTAATTTAAGTGATAAATATATATAGATATATTACCAAGATTTAAATTCAATTAAGACTATGCGCCTATACTTATATCTACAATTTGAAATTTAAGGAATAAAAATCAAATGGGGGAAACATTTCAAATTATACTTTAATCTTTTGGTTGGTAGGCCGCTCCACTACAACCGACAACATTTAAAGCTTCAGCTCACCCGCCCGCCGAACATAACCTGGCCGTCGCTCAACCCAAATAACTTCATTGGATTTGAAAATCTTTCTACCACACAGTTGGTCAGCCGTCCAAGGTCGTTCAGTGGCGTGGAGACACATGGTGGTCAAGAGGGAAGTTACAGTCGCATGATAGGCATTTTTTACCACGTTTCCACCACCCCTGGCCGCGTGAATAGCAAGGAGGAAGATTGTAGACGGAGCTACAGGCCAGTAGAAGGCGTACTGACCCGTTTTATCTCTGCCCGGGCCGTGTAAACAATGATTCACCTAGATTTGCAGTCTCAAAGCTTACACAAAGTCCAGCCCACTGTATTTTATGTTGTCCTGGCGCGTGGAGTGCACAGGAAAGGTGAGCGAACGACCTTTGGTGCGTGAGGAGGAGAGCAAAAGAATTTACGGGCGGCGAGGAGAGTTAAGGTGCAGATCCGGCGCGGCTACCACCGAAAGTGGCTAGGCATCACGGGAGCAACAAAAAAATAGAGCCTTTTTTATGCTATGGGCGCCTAAGCCCAACAGTTGACAAACTATGTTGTTATTTGTTCAGTATTGAATGCATTCTTGAATTCGGGTTTCACCTTCAAGATACTTTATCACAAGGATTTTGGGACGAGGAGGCGCCCAAGGAATAAAATCGATTAGGGCGGTGAGAAACGTTGAATAACAATGGCATGTCTAGCCGTGTTAATCGATCGATCACCGATCAAGAAGACTTGGGAGCATCTCTAGATAGTCCATTTGTTCATGTCTTTGTCATTTTGTATGGTTCTTTTGCCTATATTATTTGCATTATCGTGTGCCTTTGTGAAGCTAAGACCACTCGCAGTGTCCTAATCTATAAAAAAAAAAAGCGTTTAAAATCTTTGTAAGCATTGCAACAATTTAAATGTTCGCTGTGACAGTCAGCGCTTTGTGTATCAAGTTGTCTATCAGGCATATCTACTGAAACGTATCATCATTTTTTTATATTAGCAGTTATTCTTTCAGACATGATTTAAGGGTGATTGACTGGTCTTGTAATGAAAATAAATATATAATCATTAAGACTTGATGGAGACAATCGGTTATAGCAAAATTTTCTCCACAGCATGTACGCCCATATGTGTATCACATGAATAATTATCTATATATACGTACACTTAATGTTGTTGTTCAACAAGCATTGTAGAAGTTTTCTACCTTTCCTTATACAATTTTCAATAATTTCACAATGGGCACATAGATGAAGAAGGTCATAAGAGAGTTAGAGCTTAGAATATTTCATTGTCTTACTAAAAACCATTTGAAAATTTAAGCCTTTCCATCAAGTATAAAATGAGAAATAATGCTCTATCTTTCCAAGTTTTCCCACAAAGTTTTAATACATTTTCTTTTGTAATTCCTTTCCAATATTCCACAAAGATTTCAACAACCTTTCCAATGAATTTTAGAGTAAGAAATACTATCATCTTAATGCAACTTTTCCTTCCAAATCTTTTACAACATATCCTACTTCATGTGGAATCAATTTTGCAATAATGGAAGCTAAAGAAGCAAGGCAATATTACATTTCTTTCTCCACTCAAGGTGGGTAATTACATGATGTTTTTACATTGTCAACAACAAGGTTCTTGTGCTCCAAAGTGTTCTTCATCCATGCTCCATGTTCCAAGTATTTTCAATCACAACCAAGATAGGGGGAGAGGCAACACTCTCCTCCCAACCAAAACTCAATGGAGAAGAGAAGCAATCTCCTCCATTGACCCCCGAGCCCCAAACACAACACAATGAAGGGTGGTCTCCAACTCAAGGCAACAATACTTGCTTCCACAATACAATTTTCTTCACAACATTCAAAGTAAAAAGAGGAAACAACAAGAAAACACAATTTACACAATACTTTGCACCACAAGGCTTTCTTCCAAGCCAACAAGAGAAGGAACTATGGGAATGTTTTCCTTATGCCTCCCAATTGAGATGAGATGCCCATCCAAAACCCTCCACAATAAAACACAAGCCCCTATGACTCTTATGCCTCCCTCAAGTACCCCTTTTTCCTCCCATACTCTTATGCCTCCCTCCTCTTATGGCTCCCTCAAAGACAAGGTAGAATGTAAACATTCTTACCCAAGATGGGCATCCCTCTCAAACTCCCTCCACAATATCCTAATCTACTCTTTTGCCTCCCTCATGAGTATTCCCATAGACCTCTCCTATACTACACAATAAGCATTCTATCCATTTTTCACAATACACCAAAGTAAACATGCATTTTTCACAATTTTAGCATAGAAGCAACAATAATATGAAAGCAAAACAAAGGAGAGGGTTTCCTACCTCTCCATTGGAGAAGCCTAAACCAAGAAACTTGTCCAAGCTCCTTCCCAAATCAATCCAAGCATGCAAGTCCAAGCACTCTCTTTTTCTCTTTCTCCCAATTCTTTTCTCTCCCAAAAATAACAAAAGAGAACTCTTCAACAAAACAAAAACAAAACTCCAACCCCCTCAACAAGAGAGGAATTTTCCATAAATAGACAAGAGGAAGAGTGAGGGTGATGTGGCTCCTTGTAGGATGATTCCTTGTAGGATGCCACATCACACATCCTCAAGACCACCTCCCTTAAGTCAACTCAAATCCCAAAACACCATAAATGGGTGGTTGGGTTGAATGACATCTCCAATCCACATCCATCCCTTCCCCATGTGTCCTAAGACATAAATAAATGCAAAAGAAGACAAGTGCACTCCAAAGTCACATTTCCCTTCCCAAAACAATAAATAATCCCCTTTTTGGATTCCCAACCCATAGATATGGTTGGTAAGGGGTTTTGGGAAGTGTGGGACAAGTTTAACTTGTCCCACAAGTCCCCCAAAATTGCCCTCAATCTCAAATTCGAGATTCAAAGAACATGGAGTGGTCAACACTCAAAACCAAGCATTCAATACATGAGGAAACACAAGGCTCAAGGAGCCAACCAACAAAATAAATACATCCACTAGACTTCCCTCCAAAACTTAAAATTTAAAACAAGGTGTTAAATTAATTCTAAACATACTTAGCAAAAGAAAATTTTAAAAAGATATCACAAATAAAATCACCCACTAAGGTAAGTTAAAACAAACAATTAAAATTCTTACCCCCTTGGTCACATAGGAAAATTTCCCCCTCATGGAAATTTTCTCAACACATAAAAGAACAAAGTTAACACAATACAATTTACTAGTTGCCTTGACGACCAATTGTTGTAACCACCCGACATCCTGTTGTGTTTGGTTCCCAATCCCCCTCATGGTTGTGATCATGCTGTGTTTCCTGCAAAAATGCAAAATACCCTCTTCGGCCTTGCGGCCATGTCAAAATATCCAAAATAACCATATGCATGAAATTTATTAACATCTATACGTAATTCAAGCAATCATTATTTCTAGGTCTAAATCACAACTTAATTATGCATTTCATCATTATCCAAAATTATAGTAATGTAAATTTAACAACTACATTCTATTCAACATGGCGAAGAAATCCAATGTTAGAACACATGCAATATATCCATATAAAAATAATATCGGAATCCAATAGTCTGTCCATGAGTCAGTGTAGATCATACTGAAAATAAAATCCAATCATAATCCAAATGCATCTAGTCACAAAACATCATGCTAATCAACATAAGTATAAATCATGTCCATATCCAAAGTCTGCATAACTCAAAATGGTAATCAACTAAGTGTCGTAGGGAAGTGGGCATTACACATGCAAAATCCATTTGCAGCAAATTTTCTACAAGAGTCGAGTTCACGAGAACCGAGCAAGATAAGCTACACAAAACCACCATAACTATTATCTAACAATATCACGAAAAGGAAGCACTTTATTACAAGAATTGGTTCAAACCTCTAAACACTATTAACACATCAAGTTATAATAAAGTCTTCATAATGCCAATCAAAGAAGGAGAAGACCTTATACTTCAAAGTAGGAGTAAAAACAATGAAAGTATAAGCAATCGTCTCGAGAATGGCCCTTGGCCCCTATAAGGAGAAACAAACAATCTAGAAAAAACATCCAATTCCCATCCAGTAAGTAATTAAAAAATAAATACAAGATTGAGATTTGATATAAATACCAACCATCTAGAAATTTATCAAAGGTACCAAATGCATAGGCTAAAATAATATATTTCTAAAAGAACAAAGGTTGATCGCCCAAGAAAGGGAGAAACACGGGTTCCAAAATTTAACACAAAAAGTCATGTATAAATGAGTTTCAAACCGAAAATCAAATAGAGTATACACACAACATAAGTTTCGAAGTGAAGGCATAGTATACTAGTTTTGACCATTAACTACAAAGGGATTTACCAATCATCCAGAAGGGTCAAAGTCTTACAAAAGTATAGTTTTGGCACGCGAGAGAAGAAGGGAGTTCCATCCAACAAGAGTATACAATAATGTCATCAACAAATTTTTATAACACTAAAGATTTGCAAACCTCCACTACAATACTAATGTTTGGTTAATTTAAAATAAACTACCCATATCCCAAAACAACCATATTTTACGACCCTTGGTAACACAAATAACCGTCGCACAAATAGATACAAACATAATTTCTAAGGGACATTATCAAAACAAAACCTTCCGCTATGAATCCATAAGATTATGAAATGAAAGCTGAGTTTTCAAGAAGATTAATCACATTTAAGGAAATTTCCGTCCACAACTATTACGATAATTACATGCATAAAAACCGACCAAAATTAATTAATAGCGTTAACATTACAAGGGAGAAAATAATGTAAGTTAGGAAAAAGAAGAATAAGAGCGCCATCAATGATAATTCGTGAGGGGGATTAGACCAAACTATTCTAGTGTCAACGAGGTAGTCTTTTGGATTCGCACATTGAAACCTCCAAAGTTGATCCGAAAAGCTAGATATGGTTCAAATTGATAGGGATGGTCAAGGTACTTCTTGAGGATGGCCTTAAAAGCCTAGAAACAAGACATGAAAGATAGTAAAAATGAGTCTAAACATGCGAGACGGAAAAACACATTGCACACAAAGCTTTTTATTCTACCAGTTTTAATACCAAAACTCTAAGCTGGCTAGCCCACGCATTGCTCACACAATCCTACAACCTTTCTTTCTCGATGCCAAAAGGTTATCAAGGGACTTGCGAAGGGCTAACAAAAAACGTCAAAAGACAACTTGGGTGCTAGGGAGGAGCTTCATAGTTATCGTAACTTACTTCCATAATATCAAAAATACTAGTTGATCAACATAATAACTTGCAACTCAATCAGAGAAGGGCTAATGCATAAACATACAGACGAAGGTCTATCATTCGAGTAAGAGAAACATAACATTCAGAGGAGAAGGCACACGCCTCCTTTCGACCCACATACTGTCATCGATAAAAGCTAAAACAAGAAGAAACAAACAAAAAGGGAAATCTCCCATCATGACATCCAACTGACAAATCAATGCAAGGAAAGAGCGGTTCGATTTCGCAATAATTGTAAAAATAATAATACAGAAAGGTGTAGAAGTATCTTGCCTTTTTCTCCAGATTTAGAAGGTTTCATTGACACCGCTCGGACCAGCAACAACAATCCAAGCCTAATTCCATTTTCTTTAAGCTCGTTGGGCTCCCAAACATGATGCAAAAATGAAGAGACCTAGCTTTCCATAGGTGCTCACCAAGTTCCAATCAGTCAAACCTGTTCCATATGAATTGCAAAAAGGCAAGGACTGGGGCCACAATATAGGAAATCAGCACCAAGTACCACTTCAAAGAAGGGAAAATGACAGGTATTACTCCGACAGAAATTGCTGCAAAACCTACATAACCAGAAGCTGCTACCCAAAATGGTATCCCATCCTTCATGAATACCACTTCTTTTATTTTGTCCTCGTTGGATTTTGCATTGTCACCAACTTGAACACTGTTGACAAGAGAAACTTTGTTTTCTTTTCTATGTTGGAAATAAACTTCTTTGAAAGTAATGCCAACTATCTTGATCAAATTGTATATCCCATCACCTAGAATAAGGGAAATGGCTATAAATACCTTTTAGCCGTAGAGACCTTTGAAGTCATTGCTTTCCAAGGTCTGATGGAAACCAATCCCCTACACGTTTGCTAATGAGAGGCCACAAGAACCCCCAAGATATTATAGCCCCAAGAAAAGCCAAACAATTTACAATGTGGGGGCAGATAAGGCCACATCCAATATAGGTTGCACTGAAGTCAAAATAAAATGTGTTCTGTATGCTTCCAATCCAAAACTTGGAAAGTTGTCAAATCCGCATGAATCTCCAATCCCGCTAAAACCACTTGAAGAAGCTCCAAATGAAACTAATGCTGAGATATTTCCCAAGACATCGTACTTGCATTCTTGCCGTTTCACCACCTTCGGGAGTGTGGAAACTATTTATCAGTAAAGCTGTAGCAGTACCACTTGGATATGTGAGTTTGTAATTTAATATCATTACCTTTCGAAGAGGAACAACACTGAATAGGCCCAAAAAGGCTGACTGCAAAAACAAAGCCAAACATCCACCCTAGTGAGGGATTCTTAACATCTTCAGCTCTATTGCCTGGGTAGTTGGATCCAATCAAATTGTATGTTGTTTTTCCATGGCAAATATATAGGTCCCAAATCTGCCACTAAAAGCGATGCCATAAGCGATGCATCCATCAATCGACGCAGTCCGAATGACGGTATTCTCCTGCCTGGTGAAGGGAGAAGTCCATATACCCAGCTTTGACAAGACACCAGTCCATGTTTTGATAGGGAAGTATCCGAGCAAACCAGCGGCCACGTTGAGAGAAGGAATGACTCCCACAGTCAGATTCAACTTGTGAGTAATCACACAAAACACTGCTCCCAGCACACCGCTCACCACCACACCCCGCACTGTGATTTGCTCCTGCCAACTTGGTGACTCGTTGAAGCAGTTCATATAATTGCAAAGTGAATTGTGTTTCATGAATATTCTGATATGAAACAGATCCACGCCTATGAGATCCTCTTCCATGGGTTACATCGTAAAACAAGTGAGATCTCAATAGAGAAACTTTGCAAAGGAATTTCTTCAGGTCTCCTGGTAACACTCTCACTGTCACATAGTCGATTTTGACAGAAATGTCTTGAAGGAGGATCCCGAATCTGAGGATGCATTGATACTGAACAGATAACAACAAAGTTGGACAACCTGCTTGGTGGAGGCACTTACAAAGGCTTCGACTATCTTTGCAACACGCCCTTTCTTTGGCTAATTATCATCACAGTTGTTCTTTGTACATCCCAAAGCAAGAACACACGGCAAAGACACCTCCTCAATCTCTTATGCCTCCCTCAAGTCTCTTATACCTCCCTCAAACTCTTATGCCTCCCTCAATCTCTTATGCCTCCTCAAACTCTTATGTCTCCCTCAAGGAGGCCGGTTGACCCTATGGTCCAAGACACATAGAGTTCGAACACTCCTAACCCAAGTGACATAATAAAGCGTGGTTCAACAACCCGCTAGTTATATGTACTCCTTGGGGCATACCCCACTTTTGTGAAGTGGGTCCATAGGTCCAACCAATCCATGGTGCATCCTATGACCCTATTCCACACATCACGATAATAGAACCATATTAACAATCCAATCCAAAGTGCCAAGTGGCAAAGTACAAGCCTGGGTGATTTAAGGCGGTAAGAATTCCAAATTTAAAAGAAGACCCCAAATCAAGCTAAATAAATGGCCAAATAGCCAAAGTTAGTATCAAAATCCCCATGTTAGTGCCACAAACCAAGGAAATGCCTCAAAATGCCTAGTGGCCAAAATTGTATAAGCATTGCAATCAAGAAAAGTTGCTGGTCCTTATAAAATAAAGTAAAAAGCTCAATTACGAATAAAATCAACTTATAATAATGTCACATTACGATAAGCATTTCGTGGCCTTATCTAGCCACCAAAGGGGTACTAAACGAGTTGCCTTATCACTCGGAACATCGAGCCTCACTCATAAAATACATATCAATAATACAACTGTCATCACCTCCATCTGAATCATCCCGCCACCACTTCGACAAGGCTAAACATAGTCATAGTTGCACTTAGGTTGCATACATGCAACCACATAGGGAGAGAGGAAAGAATCACATGTTATCTACTAAACCGAGTTTTGACTCGAGTTATTGACCCATGGTACACCATTCCTCACTCTCAACATACACTTCTACCAATTACCCTCAGGGTCGGTTAGCGTAAGGTTCACAACATAACATACAACAACATCACTAACATAACATGGTGGCACACACATAACTACCATAACATCTTACATATGGTACATATATAGGGTAGATCACAATCATACATTCACTGAGTGTAACACATCACTTTACCACTTTCTGCACCCAAAGTGCAATCACCATATGATAGGGTTCATACACTCACCGTATGACCCAAAATCACAACATGAAGCATTACATATTTGCACAGTCATACATACGATGAACATAGTACATCTCAACATAACGTCTACTGCTGCATAACAAGGTGGTACACACATTTCTTCAAAACATGGTAAAAAAAAACATCATAATATAACTCATTTCTTTTAACATCAATCTAGTCATACAACACATTGATACACTTACATACCACAATATGTCACAATGTTCCAACACTATGTCATCCACATTATGATTCTTTTCACACATCACAAACAATAATTCACACGTGAACTCTTCATAGAATCCACAAGAAGGAGAGAGAATACTCCCATCCCCAACATATCAACATGATGACAAACACGCACTAAGTGACATACACATCATGTGCGTTCACAATATCACAATTATGAAAATAATCACATCACGTTTAAAGTACATTACTCTTCCAATATCTACCACCATCATGCAACATCATCATCATCATGCAGTATCATCATGTAACACCACCACCACCATGTAACATCATCATATAACACCAATCCGGCCCATAGGTTCAAGAGTATGAACCTATGCTCTGATACCAAGTGAAACGACCCAAAAATCCACACACGAACAACACAGTGAAATACAGGATAACTTTTTTTTTGTTTGACTTGCTTGACACATAACATGACGCAACATGTCGTCACCAAGGATACAACTAACACTGTGAACAACTTGATACAAGGATGGCCATAAAGGTAGCACGGAAACGTTCACACCTATCAAGGACAATTTACTTTTCTTTTTGACAAGACAACATAGAAGTCCAATCACAGAACACACTTACAGTTAGGGCCATCCACAATGAGATATTTTGAGAGTTATTTATTTTTAAAGGACATCTTACAATTCTTAGCTTACGTTTTCAAGGAGGCTCAAGATATGATTCATACAATTCATCTTACCAAGTTAAATTTATTCTTTTGACACAGAGTAATTATCTTTAAATCTTCTCTATTATGACATTTATTTGCTTAATTCGTTTATCAAGAAAAAGGAGTAATTAAATTCCACAAGGCCATCTGCTCACCACTAATGCTACTAAGATTCGTTCCTGCCCACAGGACAACATGGTTTTAAGTTCAACACACTTAAGAGAAGAGATATAAGGTGCCTTGAAAAGGGTTAGGGGGAGAAGGTCGAGATGAAACATTTTTAGGACCTCATTAGTTATCCGTATTCAATTGAAGCTAGGGCTCTTAACCAAACTAACAACAACTTTACTTAGGCTTCGCTAAAAGTATTAACAAGGAGTAAAAGAATTTACTTTCCAAATGGCTGAGAGATAGATTGTGTGGTTTCAAAATTGTTTTCTCCTGTTTATTAAATCTTATTATCTTCCAGAACTAACCATAGATTTCCTTTAAGTTCATTTAACAATTCCACCATGAAAGGGATAGTGTTCATTAGTGTAGCTAGGGGTATCAAGTTATATAATGTTACTTGCAATGATAGTCCTGCCCTTGATTACTCAAGAATTTCTGGCTCTCAAGTTGGTGACCCCTACGTTACTTTATTTGAATACAACTTTTAATTTAACTTCCTGAATATTAAACAATCCCATGTTAGTTTACTTATGACACTTTATTACTAAGTCATGGCAAGGTTTAACTCAGAATTTATTCTCAAGGCAAAGTTGAAGCAACACTCATTAACGAGAACAAAACAAGATTACATCATTTCTTAAAATACTGATACTCCACAAGTCACTCAACCATAATAACCAAATTTTCTTATAATTTCAATGATGGTCAAACAATACAAGGTTTCCAAAGTTCAGATGACAAAGTCCACTTTAATTTATACTAAGACATTAATCCTCTTTTAAACTTTCCACTGGACGTTAACAAAAGTTGAACAACATAAAAGGTTTCGAGCAAAGGATCTTCTCAACTGAGGTTGATGACAAAAGTCTACAAATCTATCCCTCATCTACACGCAAAATCCATCTGCAGAAATTTTCTACAAGAGTCAGTTCATGAGAACTGAGCAAGATAAGGCTACACAAAACCACCATAACTATTATCTAACAATATCACGAAAAGGAAGCACTTTATTACAAGAATTGGTTCAAACCTCTAAACACTATTAACACATCAAGTTATAATAAAGTCTTCATCATGCCAATCAAAGAAGGAGAAGACCTTGTACTTCAAAGAGGGAGTAAAAACAACAAAAGTATAGCAATCGTTAGAGAATGGCCCTATAACATTTATTTTATTTTTTTATTCTAAATTTTAAATTTATATTTATTAATCATAGTCAATTAAATGTTTTATTAATTTTTATTTACATTAATTTTAATTTATTTTATTTTTTATTCTAAATTTTAAATTTATATTTATTAATTATATATAAACGCACTATTACTTTCTCCGTGTATAAAACGCATATAAAAGCACATATAAACACATATACAAAGACATATATTTTAATTAAATATTTTAATTTTTATGTTATATATTATTATAAATATAATATATATACATAACTATTACAAATATAATATGTAAGCATATAATATATATAAAAATATATAAGTATATACACAAATTTAATGTGTATAGATAAAACATATACACAATTCAAACATTATATATAGAAAAAACAATATGCTACATTAATTAATATTATTATGTATCTATTAATTTTAATATTACACATTATTATATAGATACAACTATTACATTATAGAACATATACATATATATACACAAATTTAAATATATAATTATATAAATAAAAACTATATTTTAATCAGTATAGATAAAACATATACACAATTCAAATATACATTATATAAATATACAAGTATATACACAAATTTAAATATACAAATTTAATGTGTATAGATAAAACATATACACAATTCAAACATTATATTATATGTATAGAAAAAGAATATGCTACATTAATTTGTATTATTATGTATTTATTAATTTTACTATTACATATTATTATATAGATACAACTATTACATTATAGAACATATACATATAAATACACAATATTAAATATATAATTATATAAATAAAAACTATATTTTAATCTCTATAGATAAAACATATAGACAATTCAAACATTATATAAATATAAATACACATTTTTATATGTATATATTTTAATCTAAATATATATTACTTTATATATTAGATATATTTTAATTAAGTATTTTTTAATTAAATAATATACTTAAGAATAGATATATAAAAATAATATGTTACATTACTTTATATATTAGATATATTTAAATTTAATTTTTAATAGTTATGTACATACTTGTAATATTATACAAGTATTACATTATAAATGTAATATAGAGCATATACATATAATATATATAAAAATTTTAAATATATAATTATATAAATAAAAATTATATTTTAATGTGTATAGATAAAACATATACACAATTCAAACATTATATAAATATAAATACACATTTTATATGTATATATTTTAATCTAAATATATAAAATATATGTTACTTTATATATTAAGTATTTTTAATTATATAATATATTTATGAATAGATATATAAAAACAATGTGTTACATTAATACTTTATACATTAGATATATTTCAATTTAATTTTTAATAATTATAATTATATATATATATATATATATATATAATATTATATATTATATTTATAATAATATATAAAATAAAAATAAAAAATATTTAATTAGAATATGTATGCGTGTGTATGTGGAGGGACAAATAATTTTTATCGATTAAAAATATAATATAGAATTATGAATATATACTTCTATGTTATAGTTTTAGCACCCTGGATTTGACTAAATCACTGTCACGATTGTTAACTAGGTAAATATAAGAAAAGATGCCCTAAATAAATCTATGTGCAAACATTTAAACTCTACAATGTAGAATTAAAATTACAATTTATAAATCATTAATGACAACATCTAAACCCTAGTGCAAAATTATCCCTGCACAAAACATTAATAAATCATTAACTCAGTGCTCACATCTACTTTGTAGTAAAATAGTATGCTAAATCTATAGAGTAGTAACAGAATATGCTAATAATAAAATATGCTTAAAATTATTTAACTCTGTACTCACATGTACTCTGTAATAACAAAGTATGCCGTGCATAATTACAAGTAAAATAGTGATCGCCCCCGGATTACACTACAATATTTATTAAGGAAAAGATGAAAATTATGAAAAAAAAAGTGAGAAAACTTTACTAAATTATACCCTGCGCAAAACATCAACTCAGTTAATTATTTTGATTACAAAAGGAAAATGTGAAATATCTACACTGTATTAACAGATATTGATACATCAGCCACTCTACATTATTGCTAAAGATAACTTGAAGTTCTTTTGATATGGCAAATCACTGTCATGGTCTAAGAACATGGCAAAAGTCAAAAAACATGCTCTAAATAAACGTAAGAACCAACATCTAAATCAATCATGTAATCAACTATGCACAAAACAACCCTGCACAAAACATTAATAAACAGATATTGATACATCAGCCAAATCAATTGTGCATTATTGCTAAAGATAACTTGAAATCTGTAGTAACATCTACTCACATCTACCCTGCATAAAAATTACTTTAGAACACTACTCACATCTACCCTGTAATAACAGAGTATGGTTAAAAATTTAAAATTACTTAAATCTTTACTCACATCTACACGTAATATAAACGTATGCTAAAAATTACTTCCAATCTTGTGCTGCTAAGTAAAATAGTGATGGCCTCCACCAACTCTACAAAATTTATTAAGGAAAATATGAGAAAACGAGAACAAAACTTCAAAACCATTTACAAAATTTAACCATGTACAGAATATCAACTAGTTAATAAGTTTTTTTAAAAAATAAAATAAGAAAAAATTACTCTGCATTAACAGACATGAAGGAAAATTCAACTCGGTTCATTAATTTGATTACAAAGGAAAATTCGAAATATATTAATAGATATTGATATATCACGAACAACCACTCTGCATTACAGCTAAAAATGACATTTCGTTGATATGGAAAAGTTTTAAGAAAAATAACGATACCCTATACCTACTCTAAACAATTAAGGAGTAAACTAATTTTTAAGAGAATCTAAGCCCTAAATAGATGTAACAACAAAACTTCTAAACCCTTTACTGCAAAATCTAACCCTACACAGAACATTAACCAAAATACTTGAATAGATTTAAGAATGGCATATCAGAAAAATCTACACTGTATTGACAGACATAAGCTTGAAATGTCAGCTATTTAAAGATCAGTACAAGAAAAAATGTGTAAAAGAACCAATAGCCCAATCCTATCCTACGAAATCAATGAGAATGGAAAGCAAATAAAAGAAAATTCAAGCACTAAATAAATATCAGAACAAAACAGCTAAACCCCAACCCTTCACAGAACATTAACCCTGCACATGTGAATGATAGATCATACATATTAATAGTTAGAAACATGTACTCTACATTAAAATTTAACATACTTTTTCAAAAAACAGCCTAGGCATCTTGTGCATCGACATCAATATCAACAAAGATAAAACGTACCATCTCAAATGCTCTGTTCCTACTCTACAGAATTAAGGACAAAATAGAGTTCTCGGCATTTAAAATATAATTCTATATAAACTATTTAAAATAAAACTGGCAGAGAAAACCATCATATATATGTCTGCACAATATCTAAAAAACTGTGAATGCATATTATGCGAACATGTATGATCCACCATCAATTATTTCATCGCCCAAAAAATTATAATGCTAACCCCTAATTAAGAGATATCTATCAAAGCCCTAAATAAACAATAGAAAAAAACATCAAAGCCCTAAATAAGTAATGGAAATAAACATCAAAGCCCTAGAGTCCAGAATTAAACCCTACGCATTACGTCAAACATATACAGATCATTAATATTTTACTCTGTTTGAAGACTAAGTGATTGCATAATACATGTCTAAAAAAATCAGCAGAAAGCTTCCAAAATGGCTTACATTAGCCAAAATACTTAATAAATTATGAAAAGCAGATCAGAAATATCGACCCTGTATTGATAGACATGAGCTAAAAATGTCACTTACTTAAAGGTTTCGGTATAAGAAAAACATGAGCAAAAGAACAAGTAGTCCAATCCTATCCTATGAAATTAAGGAGAATGGAAAGCAAATAAAAGAAAATTCAAGCCCTATATAAACATCAGAACAAAACAGCGAAACCCCAACCCTTCACAGAACATTAACCCTGCACATTTGATTGATAGATCATACATAATAATAATTTAGAAACATGCACTCTGTACTAACATACATTTCGTAAAAAAATGCTTGTCATCTTGGTC
The DNA here is from genome assembly GCA_018340775.1 of Taxus wallichiana var. yunnanensis. Taxonomy (NCBI): domain Eukaryota; kingdom Viridiplantae; phylum Streptophyta; class Pinopsida; order Cupressales; family Taxaceae; genus Taxus; species Taxus wallichiana. The sequence continues at coordinate 677,973,646 of CM031236.1, forward strand.
AAGATAATGCTCTGTTCCTACTGTACGAAATAAAGGACAACATAGAGTTCTCAGTATTTAAAATTTAAAAATGTATAAACCTTCTGCAAAAATAAAACCGGCACAAAACTTTGCCCTGCATATTATGCGAACAACAAGCAGATAAATTGCAATGGCAACCCCTAATTAAGGGAAATCAATGTAAGCCCTAAATAAATAATAGAAAATATCATCGAAGCCCTAAATAAATTAAAGAAATAAGCGTCAAAGCCCCAGAGTGCAAAATTAAACCCTGAAACATACACAGATCATTAATATTTACCCTATTTGAAGACTAGGTGATTATATCAGACAAGTTCAAAGAAAATGAGTAGAAAGCTTCCAAAATGGCTTACCTGTCTCGCCTGAACCGACTCCCAGCGCCATTCTTCAGCAACACAGAAAATGACTTGGATGCAACACACAAAAATACAGAGAAGAGACGACAATACATACAAAGACAAAAGAGACAGACAGACGCATGGCCATGCTATGCAGACATCAAAGCTAAAAAAATCAAGGCATTCAATAAAAAAGGGAGGGCAGAAGGCGGTCTGCGGACATGAGACCCTCCAAAAGCCACAGCCGAAAATCAAAAAAACAAAGACACAATGGAAACCAGAGCTCGGCAAAATGTGAGTGAAAGGTTGTTTTTATAGACACCGTGTCAACGGCTCTTCCAACGGGTAGATGTGCTTTCCAGCTGTCTAACGCTTTGAGCACATGCTTCCACATAATCCACATGAATCTTCTAGATGATCTTTACATTTTAAACAAGACACATACCAAAAATTATTGTGCTCGTCCATCTTAGTCGTCCGCTTCACTTTCGGTATCGTTGAAAAAATTAATCTCGGTCGTCCATGTTTATGTTATGCATTTGGCTTCGGTGGAGAGGTCTTAGACATATGAGTGGGGTCGGGGCCCGGAGAGTCGTTATTCTGCGTGTAAATAAATCTGTAAGGAAGGCATAACACGTGTATCATTTCATTCAAGTCACTCACCGTGAATACAAACAAGTGCCACCGTATAGAAATTTTAAAAGTGTTCGTCAAAGAAAGCTATGTGTGCAAGAGAAGGACATAATTAATTTCTCTTGGAAAACAAAACCCCAAAGGTTTTTGGAAGGAGCTACAAAAGAAAAGAAAAATACATAGAAAATAATATCACAGGTGCACATTGGTTAGAATATGCAAGGACCCTTTATGAACGTCCTCAACAAAAAGATATTCCTCCCATAATCGAGACTTCGATTGAGCTTTTTTCGACAGAAGACATCAAGCAGGGCATAAAGAATCTAGCAAGTGGTAAAGCTCAAGACATCGATGGTCTACAGGCTGAATTTTTAAAATGGGGGGTTGAGGTCCTCACGCCACACATCAGAAAAATATTCAATGATGTCAATCAGAATGGCTTTCCACAGAGTGGACGACTAGCGTTGTTATTCCTCTATTTAAAAGTGGTGACATTAATAATCATCCAATTATCGCACCATTATGATCAACCCTCTTCTTGGTAAACTCTTTGGAGGCATGATAGAATGGAGAATCAGCAGTTGGGCCTAAAAGAGAGGGTAAAAGAGCAAAAGGGCAAGCGGGTTTTCGACCTAAACACTCAACAATTGATCATTGTATCACTCTCAGGCATTTGATTGAGAAGGTTTGGGACACCCAAGGAGAAGAAGCTTTTTGTTGTTTTGTTGATTTCAAGAAGGCTTTTGACACAGTGCCCAGAAAGAAACTTTGGGATAGGATGGAGGAGCTTGGGATTCCAGATGAGTTTAGAGCAGCAGTTCATAAATTGTATGAGCAGGTCAGAGCTAAAATTAGAACCAGAGAAGGTATGTCCGAATGTTTCGGCAGCAACATCGGTGTCAAGCAAGGTTGCCCTCTTTCTCCCACATTATTTGGGTTATACATTGACAAGCTTGAAGATTGGTTAAACAAAACTGAGGGAGGAGGTATTCAGTTAGCAAGTTACGTGGTGAAGTTACTTCTATATGCTGACGACCTTATCCTAATTTCAAAAACAGCCCAAGGTTTGAGGGAACAGTTAAAAGCGCTAGAGCTCTTTTGTCAAGAAGTCGGGATGCAAGTGAACACCAGCAAAACAAAAATCATGATTTTCACCTTGAAAAGGAAAGAGAGACAAAGCATCTTCCTTTTTGAGGGGAGCCCTTTAGAAATAGTCACTGAATACAAATATCTTGGGATTGACTTTCACCACAAACTTAGCTGGGAGACTTGTAAAGCAAAAAGGATACAGGGAGGTTGGAAAGCATCTTTCCTACTTCAAAACAGGTGCAGGAAAGCTGAACTTTGGGACTCGAACCTTGGGTTTGAAACAAGGAGATGAGTACATCTCGAATATTAATTAATAGGATAAATTTGATTATTTAAATATGTTTATAATAATTTTTGAAATCCATGCAAAAAAATTTCTTCATAAACATCTGCTTGTATTTATTTATTTCCCAATTTGTGTGTGTGTACAGTATATATATATATATATATATATATATATATATATATATATATATATATATATATATATATATATATATATATTAGGATAGTTTTAGTTTAAAATTTTGTTTATTTAAAATATTATGGTGGCTTATATTTATACTTTCAAATTATTTTTACTTGTATTATTTTTGTATTGAGAAGTACATTTAATTGTACTAGATTACAATTACGAGCAAGCATACAATTAAGTTAGGAGCATCCATGTCGTCAAAAGTCACTCAAGAAACAAACCTAGTCTTAACATGCGGTCAAAGTTAGTCAAGGTACAATTCTAGCCTCAACCATTTCGACTCTTTGTGTCGGGTATCTCCAAGCCTTGCGCTAAAAAAACATGATCCCTGGTGGGATTATTCCAAGCCAATCAACTTCATCAATAGACGAAGGGCCCTCCAATATAATTAATATAAAAAGAAAATTACAAAAAAAAATCATAAATAGTAGAATAACATTCATTCCATTATTTTCAATCATGAGGAACAATTAATCTAAGTGTCATAAGTAATGGAGTTTATCTCAATTCTACATCCACTTTATTATTTGCAATCACATTCATTCTATTATTTTTAAATGCGGAGTATACCTATCTTATCACATATAAGAATTGATCTTATAATTTCTCAAAATAAAATTAAAAATCATAAATTTAAATGTTATACATATAAAATATGTACACAAAAATTGTTTAATAAGTTTTTCCGTGCATTTTTTTACTGTCATCTCAAGTTTCTTCTCATTTATTTCTATGCATTTTTAGTTGTCATTTTATTCTTTTTCCTTTAAATGTTTTGGAGTGTCCTTTTTCTCATTAATGTCTTCACATATGTATGCCGAAGGCATTCTCATAATGGGAAAGGCATGGGTGTCGTCTGACAGGAGCTAGACATACAACAGTGGAGATCGTGTCTGGCGATGATTAACGTACATGGTCGACTAACAAATTAATCACAGTGGTTCATTTTAATGCTTGCCCACTCTACTGACATCTCCAATCATCAAATTCAACAACTGTAATGACTTGACTTGGGATGATGCATCCACTCCATGTGTTCCTTTCTCAAAAATACAACGAACAAAAAGAATATAGTTTCCCTTACATTGAAATGTGCTCTAACTACCTTTAAATCAAATGAAATGTCATTATTGACAAAAATCTGCTTCACCCCCTTTTCTCCAATTTAAACGATTGTCAAAATTAGTGTGGGATTTGTACATTCCTAGTAGTAACAAAACAATCTTCCACATACGTTTCCCCAAAAAAAATTCCATCCTTGAAATTATCCTCCCTCGATCCCCTTCTTTGTTTCCCCTCTTCCTTTGTGTAGTGTTTTTCTCCCTCAATTTTCACTTTTTTGACCATACCTCTTTGGTATTCACATCGCACCATATTTTTGTATCTAATTTATGGTTTCTATCTTTTGATGACTAACCCTTGTCTAATAACTAGTTTTGGCTGAAAAAATTGCATTCTAATGACTGCACATTACTTTGTAACTTAGAAAGCATCATACAATCACAATCACTAACAAATTATACATTGTAATGCTTTCTTACTTTTACAAATATGTATAGCTTCACATATCTTATCCTTTTTTTTAAAATACCAATTCCTAAATTCATATATATACAAAATTAAACATAATTTTTTTATAAACATGGTCTCTTTTAATCCAATAAGGAGCTTACACATATTTCTTGGCATTTGTTCCCGGGGACTAAAGAGAAAATTTTCTATCAAATTCCTCCCAGGTATGATCCCGAGTCCTATTTTTGTATCATTGATGTTAGCAGATTTTTATGACCAATGCCACTAGAAATATTGTTGAGTGATAGCTATATAAAATATAATTCATCTTCGTAAGAATGATTTCACCCATGGAATATGTATCGGACATGTATGTATTTAATTCCATTCATGTATTTGCCTTATCTAACAATTTGAAGCTCTTCCATTTGTGATCCTTGACACTAGTGCTTGTTGATGGTTGACACCACTGGGAGTATCGATGGCCAAAGATGATGCCACCGATTCTAGAAATTTTAGTTGTACAATTTTGATTTCTAACCAAAGCCGTTACCTATACAGTTGCATTATGGAGGGGGCTAATAACCTCCCAATACCATGTTTTAACATTCACCTGTCAACCGGGGCAAGAATTGTAAGTTTTGTTTGGAGATGTTTGTTTGCACATTTCTTGCTTCCTACATTTACTCAACCTTATAATTGAAAGGGGGAACCAAGGAGCAAACATTGTGGTTGGTTTTTGAATGAGTAACCTTTTGAATATCCCACATTTACAATTTTGACTCTTGAAACGACCCAAAATCCACACATCAACAACACAAAGAAATACGGATAACCTTTTTTTTTTTTTTGACTTGCTTAACACATAACATGACGCAACATGTCATCACCAGGATACAACTAACACTTTGTGAACAACTTGATACAAGGATGGCCATAAAGGCAGCACGGAAACGTTCACACCTTTCAAGGATAATTTTTTTTTTTTTTCACAAGACAACATAGAAGTCCGATCACAGAACACACTTACAGTTAGGGCCATCCACAATGAGATATTTTGAGAGTTATTTATTTTTAAAGGACATCTTACAATTCTTATCTTACGTTTTTAAGGAGGCTCAAGATATGATTCATACAATTCATCTTACCAAGTTAAATTTATTCTTTTGACACAGAGTAATTATCTTTAAATCTTCTCTATTATGACATTTATTTGCTTAATTCGTTTATCAAGAAAAATGAGTAATTAAATTCCAAGGCCATCTGCTCACCACTAACACTACTAAGATTCGTTCTTTCCCATAGGACAACATGGTTTTAAGTTCAACACACTTAAGAGAAGAGATATAAGGTGCCTTGAAAAGGGTTAGGGGAGAAGGTCGAGATGAAACATTTTTAGGACCTCATTAGTTATTGCGGTATTCAATCAAGCTAGGGCTCTTAACCAACTAACAACAACTTTACTTAGGCTTCGCTAAAAGTATTAACAAGGAGTAAAAGAATTTACTTTCCTAATGGCCGAGAGATAGATTGTGTGGTTTCAAAATTGTTTTCTCTGTTTATTAAATCTTATTATCTTCCGTAACTAACCATATATTTCCTTTAAGTTCATTTAAGAATTCCACCATGAAAGGGATAGTGTTCATTAGTGTAGCTAGGGGTATCAAGTTATATAATGTTACTTGCAATGATAGTCCTGCCCTTGATTACTCAAGAATTTCGGCTCTCAAGTTGGTGACCCCTACGTTACTTTATTTGAATAAAACTTTTAATTTAACTTCCTGAGTATTAAACAATCCCATGTTAGTTTACTTATGACACTTTATTACTAAGTCATGGCAAGGTTTAACTCAGAATTTATTCTCAAGGCAAAGTTGAAGCAACACTCATTTACGAGAACAAAACAAGATTACATCATTTCTTAAAATACTGATACTCCACAAGTCACTCAACCACAATAACCAAATTTTCTTATAATTTCAATGATGGTCAAACAATACAAGGTTTCCAAAGTTCAGATGACAAAGTCCACAATAATTTATACTAAGACATTAATCCTCTTTTAAACTTTCCACTGGACGTTAACAAAAGTTGAACAACATAAAAAGGTTTCGAGCAAAGGAACTTCTCAACTGAGGTTGATGACAAAAGTCTACAATTCTATCCCTCATCTACACGCAAAATCCATCTGCAGCAAATTTTCTACAAGAGTCAGTTCACGAGAACTGAGCAAGATAAGGCTACACAAAACCACCATAACTATTATCTAACAATATCACGAAAAGGAAGCACTTTATTACAAGAATTGGTTCAAACCTCTAAACACTATTAACACATCAAGTTATAATAAAGTCTTCATCATGCCAATCAAAGAAGGAGAAGACCTTGTACTTCAGTAGGAGTAAAAACAACGAAAGTATAGCAATCGTCAGAGAATGGCCCTTGGCCCTATAAGGAGAAACAAACAATCTAGCAAAAACAGAATTCCCATCCAGTAAGTAATTAAACAATAATTACAAGATTGAGATTTGATATAAATACCAACCATCTAGAAATTTATCAAAGTTACCAAACGCATAGGCTAAAATAATATATTTCTAAAAGAACAAAGGTTCAGGGATAATTTTAGTGGCGAATATTCGTAATATGGCGAATATTCCATTTTTGAAAATTTTGAAAAGGCAAATTTTTTGGCACGGGCCAGTGACCTGTTCGCCTAAAAATTACACTTTAATTTTTTTTAGGGGTCGGCTTCGCCTACCCTTGAAAAATATCCCCTATATAAACCTAGATTATTCGCCAGGTAGAACACTTCTACTTCACATTTTTCAACAATATGATATATCCCGTATTATAGACGCGCGACAAGGAGGGTTTGCAGACAAGGAGATACTGTAGATATTGACGCATAGTAGACGCATGACAAAGATTTGGTTGACGAGCGACATGGAGTTTTTTTCGATGAGCAAGAAGAGGGCAGAGGTTGTAGACACGTGTCAACAGGCCTTAGTGACGCGTCACTAAGGTCTATTGACACGCGTCACTAAGGCCTATTGACACGCGTCACTAAGGCCTGTTGACGCGTGTCTACAACCTGTCTGTTGACGCGCATCAACAGGCCTTAGTGACGCGTGACAAGGAGGTACAATAGATATTGATGCATAGCAGACGCATGACAAAGAGTTTGTTGATGCGCGACACGAGATTTTTTGATGAGAAAGCAGAGGTCGGAGGCTGCAGACACGCGACAGGAGATTTTGCTGTCGCGCGTAAAAAATGTAGTGACGCCAACATCCTCAGTGACGCGTCAATAGGTCTATTGACGCGTCACTAAGGTCTATTGACGCGTCACTAAGGTCTTTTGACGCGCGTCACTGCATTTTTTTACGCGTGACAGCAAAATCTCCCGTCGCGCGTCTGCAGCCTTCTGTCGCAGTGCTTGATAATCAGGTGAAATTTTTTCATACAACCCCCAAAAAATTCGCCTTCCCGTGAAACCGGTTCCGGGGATATTCGCCAGGTATTCTCCACCTCCGATTTCTAGGAGGTCTCTTAAAATGAACCCCTGCAAAGGTTGATCGGCCCAAGAAAGGGGAACCACAGGTTCCAAAATTTAACACAAAAAGTCATGTATAAATGAGTTTCAAACCGGAAATCAAATAGAGTATACACACAACATAAGTTTCGAAGTGAAGGCATAGTATACTAGTTTTGACCATTAACTACAAAGGGATTTACCAATCATCTAGGAAGGGTCAAAGTCTTATAGGCTAGTAGCAAACACACGAGAGAAGAAGGGAGTTCCATCCAACAAGAGTATACAATAATGTCATCAACAAATTTTTATAACACTAAAGATTTGTAAACCTCCACTACAATACTAATGTTTGGTTAATTTAAAATAAACTACCCATATCCCAAAACAACATTATTTTACGGCAACCCTTGGTAACACAACAATCAACCGTCGCACAAGTAGATACAAACATAATTTTTCAGGGACATTATCAAAACAAAACCTTCCGCTATGAATCCATAAGATTATCAAATGAAAGCTGAGTTTTTCCCGAAGATTAATCACATTTAAGGAAATTTCCATCACAACTATTACGATAATTACATGCATAAAAACCGACCAAAATTAATTAATAGCGTTAACATTACAAGGGAGAAAATAATGCAAGTTAGGAAAAAAAAGAAGAGCGCCATCAACGATAATTCAGAGAGGGGGATTAGACCAAACTATTCTAGTGTCAACGAGGTACTGGATTCGCACATTGAAACCTCCAGCTTAGTTGATCCGAAAAGCTAGATATGGTTCAAGTTGATAGGGATGGTCAAGGTACTTCTTGAGGATGGCCTTAAAAGCCTAGAAACAAGATGAAAGATAGTAAAAGAGTCTAAACACGCGAGACGGCAAAACACATTGCACACAAACCTTTTTATTCTACCAGTTTTAATACCAAAACTCTAAGCTGGCTAGCCCACGCATTGCTCACACAATCCTACAACCTTTCTTTCTTGATGCCAAAAGGTTATCAAGGGACTTGCGAAGGGCTAACAAAAATGTCAAAAGACAACTTGGGTGCTAGGGAGGAGCTTCATAGTTATCGTAACTTACTTCCATAATATCAAAAATACTAGTTGATCAACATAATAACTTGTAACTCAATCGCAGAGAAGGGCTAATGCATAAACATACAGATGAAGGTCTACCATTCGAGTAAGATAAACATAACATTCAGAGGAGAAGGCACACGCCTCCTTTCGATCCACATACTGTCATCGATAAAAGCTAAAACAAGAAGAAACAAACAAAAAGGGAAATCTCCCATCATGACATCCAACTGACAAATCAATGCAAGGAAAGAGCGGTTCGATTTCGCAATAATTGTAAAAATAATAGCAGTAGAAAGGTGTAGAAGTATCTTGCCTTTTTCTCCAGATTTAGAAGGTTTCATGGACACCGCTCGGACCAGCAACAACAATCCAAGCCTAATTCCATTTTCTTCAAGCTCGTTGGGCGCCCAAACATGATGCAAAAATGAAGAGACCTAGCTTTCCATAGGTGCTCCCAAGTTCCAATAAGTCAAACCTATTCCATATGAATTGTAAAAAGGCAAGGACTGGGGCCACAATATAGGAAATCAGCACCAAGTACCACTTCAAAGAAGGGAAAAAGACAGGTATTACTCCTACAGAAATTGCTGCAAAACCTACATAACCAGAAGCTGCTACCCAAAATGGTATCCCATCCTTCATGAATACCACTTCTTTTATTTTTTCCTCGTTTGATTTTGCATTGTCACCAACTTGAACACTGTTGACAAGAGAAACTTCGTTTTCTTTTCTATGTTGGAAATAAACTTCTTTGAAATTAATGCCAACTATCTTGATCAAATTGTATATCCCATCACCTAGAATAAGGGAAATGGCTATAAATACCTTGTAGCCGTAGAGACCTTTGAAGTCATTGCTTTCCAAGGTCTGATGGAAACCAATCCCCTGCACATTTGCTAATGAGAGGCCACAAGAACCCCCAAGATATTATAGCCCCAAGCAAAGCCAAACAATTTACAATGTAGGGGCAGATAAGGCCACATACAATATAGGTTGCACTGAAGTCAAAATAAAATGTGTTTTGTATGCTTCCAATCCGAAACTTGGAAATTTGTCAAATCCGCATGAATCTCCAATCCCGCTAAAACCACTTGAAGAAGCTCGAAATGAAACTAATGCTGAGATATTTCCCAAGACATCGTACTTGCATTCTTGCCATTTCACCACCTTCGGGAGTATGGAAACTATTTATCAAGAAATCAGAAAGCAAAGCACCACTTGGATATGTGAGTTTTTAATTTAATATCATTACCTTTCGAAGAGGAACAACACTGAATAGGCCCAAAAAGCTGACTGCAAAAACAAAGCCAAACATCCACCCTAGTGAGGGATTCTTAACATCTTCAGCTCTATTGCCTGGGTAGTTGGATCCAATCAAATTGTATGTTGTTTTTCCATGACAAATATATAGGTCCCAAATCTGCCACTAAAAGTGATGCCATAGCAGGCAACGACGCAGGTCTGAATGACGGTATTCTCCTGCCTGGTGAAGGGAGAAGTCCATATACCCAGCTTTGACAAGACACCAGTCCATGTTTTGATAGGGAAGTATCCGAGAAAACCAGCAGCCACACTGAGAGAAGGAATGACTCCCACAGTCAGATTCAACTTGTGAGTAATCACACAAAACACTGCTCCCAGCACACCGCTCACCACCACACCCCACACTGTGATTTGCTCCTGCCAACTTGGTGACTCGTTGAAGTAGTTCATATAATTGCAAAGTGAATTGTGTTTCATGAATATTCTGATATGAAACAGATCCATGCCTATGAGATCCTCTTCCATGGGTTACATCGTAAAACAAGTGAGATCT